>JARQOC010000150.1:0-134730 GCA_033576535.1 Allobates femoralis | reverse complement strand
GATGAATTTGCACTGCTCAGGGGTACTAGACAAGGTTGTCCGTTGTCTCCACTGCTGTTTGCAATAGCAATCGAACCGCTCGCGGCACGGATTAGGGCCTCTGGCGGGGTGAAGGGATTCCAATTTGGAACCATTGAAGGGAAAATTGTGTTGTACGCTGATGATATCCTTTTAATTCTGGAAAACCCTGGGGAGTCGCTGGCAAATGCTATGGAAATAGTAAAAAACTTTGGAGGACTGTCTGGCCTGACTATAAATTGGGATAGGTCCACTATAATGGCAGTGGACGCTGACTTAGATCCTAGTGGGATTGCCGAAGGTGGGAGGCAACTACGGAAAGTCACTCAGTTTAAACACCTTGGCATTCAGGTGGCACTGCCCCTTTCTAAATATGTTGAGCTTAATCTTAACCCACTTTTGGAAAGGTTTAAAGAAAAGATAAGAGCGTGGTGTAAGCTGCATCTATCAGTTGTGGGCAGAACCAACCGTATTAAGATGATTATTATACCGCAGCTGCTGTATGTGCTCCATAACGCCCCGGTTTGGCTGCCTACAAAGAGGTTTCGGGGGATTGGGACTCTCTTTGGTGAATTAGTTTGGGGTAAAAAACAGGCGGGAATAAAGGCGGAAACCCTACAGAGACCAAAAGATGAAGGGGGTTTAGCACCCTCTAACCCCTGGGGTATTATATGTCAACATCCGAGAGGTTGGGGAGAGATGGAAGGTGTTGGGTTGGTGCACTCCTCAATTTTGTGTATAGGTTGGAGGTGCTTGTTTCAGGGATTGGAGGCAGGTTGCCTCAGGAAATTAGGACAAGAGATACCCTACACTAGGACTGATCCACAAGCTTTGGCTTGAGGTTAAGTCAATAAGAGGGATTCAACATTTCACGAGATATTCCCCAATCTGGCGCAATGAAGAGCTTATTGAGTATGGGAAGATGGGAGATTTTGCTAATTGGAATGGTAAAGGAGTATGGTGGCAGTTATTGGGTCATAATGGTGTGAAAACCTTTGAAGTGCTGAGAGAGGAATATGAACTACCAGCGTCTTATAGATTCCAATATACACAAATACAACATGCATACAAAGCCCAGGATAAGCGGACTGGGGTGGTGGTTTAAAGTAACATACTGTTGGATTATATTGGGACACGGGGAGACACTAAAGGCCACGTTACACACACAGATATCTGGATATTGGTCACAGATCTCTGGTTGCAGTGAAATCATGGACACATTGCTCCATTTTGTGGCTGTGTACAAATGTAACAATGTGTCCATGATTTCACTGCAACCAGAGATCTGTGACCAATATCTGAACAGATATCTGTATGTGTAACGTGGCCTTAAGGGTGTTATTTCAAATATCTACCAGGACCTGATGCAGACCTTTTTATTTCAAAACCCAATCAAAGCTAGATAGAGATGGGAGGAGGAAATACCGGGAATCTCAGACGACAGATGGGAATCAATTCTGGAGTATGTGCCTCGGTTGTCACTGAGTGAACCAGGGAGACTGTCGCAACTGTATGAAATCCACAGAACATATAGAACTCCCAAGTTGTTGCACAGCGCTGGCTTGCGGGCAGACTCTGAGTGCCCAAGGTGTGGTTTGGAGGATGCAGGTTTATTACATACGCTTTGGACATGCCCTAGACTGTTTGCCTTTTGGACCACAGTATTGAATAAAATAGAGGGATCGTATAACTGTGAGATCACTAAAGACCCATTAATATGTATTCTGGGATATGTGGAAGAAACAATGACTAGTAATGTGTGGAAAGCGGCAATTGCTAGATTATTGCACGCAGCCCGTAGACTAATTGCAAAACATTGGATAGATGTAGAGGCCCCGTCAAGGAACGAATTCTTATCCCAGGTGATGCAAAGTATAAATCTGGAAAAAAGAATATATCGTAGACGGAAACAGGAGATAGTCTTTGAGAGTCTATGGTCGCCCTGGTTAAATGCGAGGTAAATGCAGAGTGCTGGGGAGTGGGGGGTTGTTCGGGGAGGGGGTGAACTAATTGTAAAACTGACAAAGTGATGTTTATTTTTTCAGTACTTAGTAATTTGCTAAATAAAAATTTATTTGGTTTAAAAAAAAAATCAGATTCGATTTCGGCTCTGTTTATCCTGGATAATTGTCTGCCGGCAGCTGGGGTCTTGCCCTGGATAATTATCTGCCAGCAGCGAGGGTTTTGCCCTTTGATAATCATCTGCTAGCAGTGGGGATCTTATCCTGGATAATCATCTGCTAGCAGTGGGGATCTTATCCTGGAGAATCATCTGCCAGCAGCGAGGGTTTTGCCCTTTGATAATCATCTGCTAGCAGCGGGGGTCTTGTCCAGGATAATCATCTGACAGCAGCGGGGATCTTATCCTGGATAATCATCTGCTAGCAGCGGGGGTCTTGTCCGGGATAATCATCTGACAGCAGCGGGGATTACATCCTGGATAATCATCTGCCGGCAATGGGGGTCTTGTCTTGGATAATCATCTGACAGCAGCGGGGATTACATCCTGGATAATCATCTGCCGGCAGCGGGGTTCTTGTCATGGATAATTGTCTGCCAGCAGCGGGTGTCTTGCCGCAGATAATTGTCTGCCGGCAGCGGGGGTCTTGTCCTAGATAATCGTCTGCCAGCAGCGGGTGTCTTGTCCTGGATAATCGTCTGCCGGCAGCGGGGGTTTTGCCCTGGATAATCATCTGCCGTCAGTGGGGGTCTTGCCCTGGATAATCATCTGCCAGCAGCGGGGTTTTGACTGGGATAATCGGTCATCTGGGGCTTTTATGGTTTTGACGCTATATACTAATGCTTTAAGGTACCGTTACACGATGCAATATTGCCTGCAATATCACCCCAAAGTCACGTGGTGTGGTCAATTGCAATTGATATTGTGAGTGCGTCGTGTCGTGTAAGAGGGCGATGCAATTTTTCGCTAGAGTGATATCGCTTGATTTACTTAAATCAGGCGATATTGCATAAGCGATGTGGCATGATCGTGCCACATCGCTTATGCAATTGCAGCGATTGCAATTTCTAAAGCGATTTCCCCTATTCACTCCATTTTTAGGAATCGCTCGCTGGGTTGCACATAACCCAGCGAACGAAAGTTGTTTGCTACATTGTAGTTGCACCGCCTACAAATCTGCGTGTGTGACATCTAAGCGATCTTGACAAAGTGGCCAAAATATGCGCGCTCCCGTGAAATTGCAGGCAATATCGAATCGATATCACGATGTGTAACGGTACCTTTACAGTCATCTGAAGATCGATTTTACTACTTTTATTTCTTTTTAAGCAATTGAAAGAAGAGTCCTGTAAAATCCAGGAGGAATATGGCTTTTGCACCATGGATGGATTTCGTGAAAAAATCGGAAACTTCAGGATTGAGCCACCAGGACTGTTCCGAGGGCGTGGGAATCATCCCAAAATAGGAAAATTAAAGATGCGGATAGAACCCGAGGATGTTGTCATAAACTGTAGCAGGTGAGTGATGCCTACTCCGTTCTCCTTTAACCTGTCGGGGCGTCGCGACAATGCACTCCTTCACCAGTCACTCCAAATTAGACTAAGGGCATGGGGTACCCAAATAAGTTGAGTCAGACAAAGGTATCTGGTCCAAGCTTAAACATGCCCGTGCTTATACAGGTACAAACAACGGTCATCAGCAACTAAACTTTATTTCCGGTTACACTACATTATATACTGTGGAAGAAAAGGCGTGCAATAACCAGGGTCAGGCGGGGTTAAGCAAATTTATCTACATCTAATGTTAGTGATTAGTTCTCCGTTCTTCTGTTAAATTCATCCTTCCTCCTGCTGAGACGTCATCATCAGATCTTCTGGAATGTAGGAAATCTCATATTTCCTCCCAGTGCCTCCTGGCACTGGAATGTAGGGAATCTCATATCTTCTCTCAGGGCCTCTTTGTACGTCCTGGCACTAGAATCCAGTAAACAGCTTCCAGCAGTCTTCTTCAATGGTCCAATATATATATATATATATATAGATTAAGGAAAAACTTATGTTTCTTATATGAAATACAAAGATATATATGTTTTATATGTATGAATATAAAAAGGTATAAAATATATCTCCTCACCCCGACAACTCCCCCCTAAACACTAAGTTTTTCCCTAAAGGGTCCTTCGAGACTGTCCATGTGATGGGAAAAACGGAAGTGGATTTCTTTATCCAGACACCTTAGAAACTCCTTCCTTGTGAAGGGCCCCCAGGCATCCGAACCCTACACTAGCCTCACATGGAGTTCTCCCATTGTCCCTAAATTAACTCCCTTGATCTCATTGACTTCATCTGAAAATAGAGGGTATCCTTGGTGAGAGGGGCATCTTTGGGAATATCTCCTAAATCTGATGGGTCAACATCTTGACAGAGATATGTGCCAGTTGAGGTTGCCTTGGCAATAGCCTTTTTATACAGGGAATAACACAACAAAGGGCCATCAAACCAACTAGGATTAGGGCAATTAGTATCAGGAAAGCCTGTTGAATAAATCCTCTAAGTCCACCCAACCAACCAGAAAAGAAAGATATATCCACCCCAACATTTGTCTTTAGTTCTGTTGCTAACCCAATAATTTTCTTAAGGGCTATCATGGTTTTCCCATTTACCCCTGAATTTTGGGGAATATACGTACAACATTCTTCTCCCACCATTCCACAGACCCCCCCTTTTTCGGCTAGGATCATATCAAGGGCCAATCTATTTTGAAGGGTCATTCTGGTATTAGGGCCTAATTCCTCGACTATACCTTGGAAAGCATCACGGCTATAATTAACAAACCTCTGTTCACTATAATATATATAATTGATCCAATCAACATTTTTATTAATTTGTACCTGTGGGATTAAAGAAGCAAATCCAGCATATACCTGGTTCTGGGCCTTAAACTGGTCAGGCACCCCCCTTGGCACTCCAATAGCATCGATATACACTTGAGGATCTTCTTCATAACTCATATGGAGTTGATCCAGACTTCTCCTTTTCCTGGTAGTTTCACTGGAAGACTCTGGATCCCATGGTAAAATTTTGAACTGCATAGCCAGTTTAATAAGGGTGCATTGACCAGTCCAGGCATTGGGCAACTTAGATCGGAGCTTACCATCCCCACACAACCAATAAACATCATATATATATATATATAACATTAATGAGAGAACAGGAGTTGAAACAAGCAAGAGTATATCATCCGTTACGTTTTTTTATTTATAGTGATAAAAGGCATTTGGTAAGAATATTGACAATGGACAATGCTAGCAGCACACAGCAATACAAAAACAATGAAGTAGTTTGATTTTTGTGGTAAAGAGAAACTTACAAATGTTAACAAAAACGGATACAGGACAGGTACATAAGGTTATATGTGCACGTAAAAATGGGGGTAGCGCAGTACCCTCAACACTCAGACTGCTGTTACAGGTATAAAATAAACAATACAAAAATTATAGTTGATAGGGCATAAAGAGTCCACTCCCATAGAGGATTGTAACTGCCTGCTTATAATGAAACATAGTAAAGCTTCTACATGCTTCTTAGGGACATCACTGAATCACAGGGAGCCCTACATCATACTACACATTGCACATACCCATTAAAGTGCTGGTGCTGTTTAGCAAAGGGAGTACCCCTGAGTGTAGGAGAAAGATCCGCCCAACAGCTGTTTCATGGACCCGAAGGTCCACTTCCTCAGGGGACAAGGTAAGGAAAGAAAGAGGGTGCCAGGTCTCCCAGTCCAAGTTGTGTCTATATATAACGCCTGTGTTTGGCTAGTAAATCTGTACTTATAGTACTGTTGTCTTTACAAAACCCCGATTCAAAGATTCCCAATGAGATATTTGTGTTGTTGTCTGAGATATAGCATGTATAATTGTCCGCTAATACGATCACTCCTCCTGGAACTCTCACTCTAGGTTCTCTGTGGATCAATGGAACATATTCTGAACAATCAGTAGAATTTATACCCTTCAATAGCTTCATGACACAGGTAGTGGTGTTGTCATCAGGGAAAACCAGTGCGTGTGTGTATAGATGAGTATTTGCAGCAGCACAAGCAATACATCCTACAGAGATATTCTGGGCCCTTACATTATATCTTACCCATTCCAACCATAGATTCTTCCTGGGAGTGGTCTGAGTTTCTATGGAAAAAACCTCCTTCCAATTGAGACCTGGAATAGGAACTACCTCATTAAGCACATTCTGTAATTTTGAACTTGGTGTTGCCTTATCAGTAGCAGGGGCCTTAGTTGGTCTGGAATTAATGTCCCGAAGTTGTATATGTCCTAAACCCCCATAATATCCAACATTAAAAACTTAATGGTAATACCTTCCTAGCACAAATGTCTGTAGATCAGCAGATTGGGGGTTCTCCAGGTTAAGGAGGAGGGGATGACAGCTTTTACCCCATTTACAACCCCGAAGTGGCTGCAAAAGGGCTGTCAGGTGCATTCTTTCACGAAGGCTTCGACCTACCCTGTCTTTGGGGGGACATAGCTTCAGTAGGTTTATATCCCCAATCAATTCCCGTGTTCCAGGCAGCATCTGACCAAGAATGACAGTTATCATTATTAGTCCTGGTGACACATAGGTAAAATTGGATAGTTCCTTCCACCACCCTTCCAGTTTCAGGACATTTGACTATATCACAAAAATCAAAACGCCAGATATTTACAGGGGCCGTCAAATTTACCCAAAGGATAGTAGCATTTGCATTCTTATTTACAATTAAAGTCATGAAGACAGGAGTGAGGGTGACACCTAACCCCAACACTAGGAGCAACAGCAGCATCCTCCTTCAATCACTGGCAGCTGGTTTTGTCTCTTTTGCAGTGTGAAGCGTGGATCCAGGTGCTTTTTCCCTCGAGTTTTACTGCCATAGGAGTGACCAGGATCACTGTGTAGGGACCATCAAATCTTGGCTGAAGACAGTCTCTGCGAACGAACTTTTTCACATACACCAAGTCACCAGGTGCAAAATCATGGACCACGTCACCTGTAGATTCTGGGAGAGAAGCAGAAACTGTAGAATGGGTGCTAGACAATTCCTTAGATAATGCAATCACAAATTGTACAACTCTATCATTGGTTTCAGACAATTCTTGGGGCCTGATATCTCCTATCTTAGGTGGTGCACCAAAGAGAATCTCAAAAGGGGTCAACCCATGCTTAGCCTGTGGAGTGTGTCTGATATAATGCAGGACTACAGGGAGCAAATCTGGCCATGGGAGTGGGTAGTCCTGACTCATTTTCAACAACTGGGTCTTAATTGTGGAGTTCATTCTCTCAACTTTAGCTGAACTAGAGGGATGGTATGGAGTGTGCAGGCCCAAACCTGTCCCTAACATGTGCCACAGTTCCTCATAGACACTAGCAGTGAAAGCTGGACCTTGATCAGATTCAATTACTTCAGGGATTCCAAATCTGCACGAGATTTCAGTGATGAGCTTCTTAGCAGTAGTCTTGGCAGTCATGTTGGTCACTGGATAGGCTTCTGGCCATCCTGAAAACATGTCCACAGCCACTAGGACATATTCATACTTCCCTGACTTTGGTAATTGAATGTGGTCGACTTGAATCCTCTGCCAAGGGTAATCTGGTTTGGCGAGATGTTGAAGTGGGACTTTGGCAGTGGCTGTTGGGTTACAGGTGGCACAAACTGGACAAGCTCTTGAGTAGGCCGTAACAGTGGAGGAGATTCCCGGGGCCCAGTACAGCTTCTTGATGCAAGCTAAGGCTTGATTCTTCCCTCTATGAGTTGACCCATGGGCCCATGCTGCAACAGCTGGGTACATTCTTCTGGGCAAACAGGGTTTGCCATCCACTTTGTAGAGTGGGAGAACTCCCTGCTGTCCAGCAGATCTGCGGTTCTCACAGGTAGCTCCTGCCTCTTTCCATTGCCGTTCTTCTGCTTTAGAAACCAATTTCTGTTCCTCCCACAATCTCTCTTCAGGTGGTCTGGCAGGTTTGTAGTTAACTCCGAGAGCAGGATGCTCCATTTCCATGTCCTCTATGAGCTCCTTCTGCTTTCTTCGGGCATCAGACCCTTTGTAGCCGCTTGTTCCTTTGCCTGTGCTCTGGTAAGGGCAGGCATCACAAATTCAGGGGTGTCCTCCCAATGGGGGTCTTCTTCTTCTTCCCACTTTGCTGAGACATTCTTCATGGCAGCCGCTTTAGCAGCTTGGTCCGCTAGATAATTTCCTCTGGCTTCTCTTGAGTTGACTTTCCCATGGGCTATAACCTTGATCACAGCAATTTGTGTAGGTAATACCAGCGCCTCCATCAAGGCCTTGATCCTGAGTGCATGTTTCACCGGAGTACCTGTAGCGGTAATGAACCCTCTGGACCTCCACAAGAGCCCAAAGTCATGGCAGATTCCGTAACCGTATCTCGAGTCAGAATAAACATTGGCAGTTTTTCCATCCGCTGAGGCTGGTTTCACATAACGATTTTGTGCCTGTCCGTGGGATACGACTTTGAAGGGGAACCCCACGGACAGGCACGGATCCATACGGATCCCTGCAATCGGATGGCAAATAGCCATCCGATCTGCAGGATCCGTGTGGATCCTGCGGTCCCCTGTCTCTCCCTACTCCTACCTCCTCCATCTTCTGCCCTCTCCTATGCTACTCTGTCCCCCCGCTATTCTTTGCTGTGCCCCCTCTTCTCTATCCTCCTCTATCCCTATCCTGTCCCCTGTCCTCTCCCTGTGTGTAAAAAAATAAAAAAACCTCCTCCCGGAGGATACATCACCTGTCACCGGCTCCACGCTGCAGCACGATCAGGACTGAAGGACCTGTGATGATGTCAGTCACATGACCCGGTCAGCTGACTGGGTCTCTTACATCATCACAGGCTCTTCTGCCCTGATCGTGTGCAGCGTGGAGCCGGTGACAGGTGATGTATCCTCTGGGAGGAGGTTTTTTTTTATTTTTTTACACACAGGGAGAGGACAGGGGACAGGATAGGGATAGAGGAGGATAGAGAAGAGGGGGCACAAAATAGAATAGCGGGGCACAGAATAGAATAGGAGAGGGCAGAAGATGGAGGAGCAGAGCAGGGAAAGACAGGGGATATGGAGCCGACATCGGATCCGAGGTGAGCTCGGATCCGATGTCCATAGGCTCCCATGTTGTGGGCACTAGGATCAGCCTCGGATCAGCAGTGATCCGAGGCTGTCCGATGTGAGTCACGGACACAAAATCGTAGCAGGCTGCGATTTTGTGCCCGTGATTACATCGGATGGGATCGGATGGTGCCAAAATCGGATGCTAATAGTGGCACATCCGATCCCATCCGATTCCCATAGGGGAACATGGGGTCTGATTTCGGATCCGATTGTATCCGTTTTGGAACGGATACAATCGGATGACCGAAAATCGTTATGTGAAAGCAGCCTAAGTAACTTGCTTGTTGAAGAGCCACAAGTTCAGCTTCCTGTGATGACAGGCGAGGTGGCAAGGCTTCAGCCAGAAGAACTTCTGTTTCAGTGGTAACAGCATATCCAGTATGGAATTTGCCACAAGAGTCTGCAAATCGGGATCCATCAGTCCATAGTTGTAAATCAGGGTTGGAGAGTTCCTGTGTCACCACATTCTGTGGTGCAGAAATATCGCAAACCAGTGCTTCTATACAATCATGTGGGTCATCTGGTGGTGGTCTCCAATCGGAGAGGGGTAGTTCCCCCCTAGAATGTGGAAGCAAAGTGGCAGGATTGATGGTAGTACATTTCTGGAAGCTGATGTTAGAAGGCAGAAGTAGGGAACATTGAAGCCTGAGGTGTCTTTGGCTGGTCAGATGCTTAGGAGATGTTTGTTGAAGGACGGCAGACAGATCATGTCCAGCTTGAATGATTAAGTCATGTCCCAAGACAACATCAGCAGACCGGTCCAGCAGAACATGGGCTGAGTGGACAGCCTTAAGACAAGAAGGAGCAGTGCTACCCACAGGATCTAGTCTTGCTGAGTAATACCCCAGAGGACGGAAACGGTCACCATGTTTTTGAGCTAGTACACCAGAAGTATGACCTTCAGATTCTGAGACAAAAAGGTGAAACGGTTGAGTATAGTCTGGTAAACCCAGGGCTGGCGCACTGACGACAGCATCCTTGAGAGCCTGGAAACAGTTTTGCTGTTGGGTAAAGATATTTGGGTTTTCAGCATAGTTCCAGTCCGGTCCTCCCGTCTTGAGGCAGTCATACAAGGGTTGCATGAGTCTTGAAGCATCAGGAATCCATTGTCGGCAGTAGGTTATGAGTCCCAGGAAAGATTGCAGAGCAGAGTATGTCTTAGGGTGCTTTCACACAGCGTTTTTCTGTGATCCGTGGCTGTCCGTTGTAAAACGGACAGCCACGGATCAGATTTTGGCCCCATGTTATCCTATGGGCACGGATCACATCGGATTTGGCCTTATTGGCATCCGATTTTGGTCGGATCCGATCCTGGCCGATTTTTTGCTGTGCCCAAAATCGCAGCCTGCTGCGATTATTGGCACAGCGGGTCAGATCGGACCGAATTGGATCCGACCTGATCCGCGCCAAATAACATGGGGCCTATGGAGCGCGGATCCGAGGAAACAGCTCATGTCTCCTCGGACCCGATGTTAGTGCACTGAGCATGCTCAGTACACTAACACCGCTCTGTGCCATCTAATATCACTTCTGCAATGTATATTCATACATTGCAGAAGTGATATCTCCTGAAAATAAAGGGTTAAAAATAAAAAAATCTTCATTCTCACCTCTCCACGATCCAGCGATGCCTCCAGCGCTCTGTGCTTCTAGGACCTGGCCTGACGTCACAGTTGAGTCACATGGCCGGTTACCGCGGTAACCGGTCATGTGACTGTGACATCACGCCAGGTCCTGTTGATCAGAAGAAGCTGGAAGCAGCGCGGGTGTCGCGGAGAGGTGAGAATGAAGTTTTTTTTATTTTTTAAGGTCTGCAAACAGGGGAGCAAAGAGGGGAGACACAGGGGAGACACAGGGGGACAAAGAGGGGAGACACAGGGGAGACACAGGGGGACAAAGAGGGGAGACACAGGGGGAGACACAGGGGAGACACAGGGGGACAAAGAGGGGGTGCAAAGAGGGGAGACAGAGGGGGACAAGGAGGGGAGACACGGGGGGACAAAGGTGACAGGAGGGAGAGAGAAGGGGGACGAGATGACAGGAGGAGCAGGGACAGGATCCAGCTGATGCTGTTAAATATCGGAATCGGATGCCTATTTGGCATCCGATTGCAGACATCAGTTTGGATCCGATGCTGTCCGAGGGGAGCAGCAAAAAGTCTGATCCCCTCGGACAGCATAAAAACGCTGTGTGAAAGCAGCCTTAGGATACGGGATGTCCTTTATGGCATGTTTTCTGTCCTCAGTGAGATGCTTTGAGCCTTGAGAGATACAGTGTCCAAGGACGATAACCTTTTCTTTACACCATTGAACCTTAGCCTTTGAGACTTTGCAATTGGCAGCGTGGAGAAACAGAAGTAGGGATTCAGAAGCAGCAGATAGGTTCTCTTCTGATCCACAAAGGAGTAGGTCATCAACATACTGAAGAAGTGTTACATGGGAGTTCTCCATCACCCACGGATCCAGGACCAACTTCATAGCGTGTGTGAACTGGTTTGGGGAGTTCTGAGCCCCTTGTGGCGTCCTGGTCCAGGTCATTTGTGAACCTTGAAACGTTAAAGCAAATAAAAACTGTGAATCTTCATGGAGAGGGACACTGAAGAAGGCATTGGCCAGATCAATGACAGTGAAAAGCGTAGCTGAAGTAGGCACTTGAGAGAGCAGGGTATTTGGATTGGGTACCACAGGTGTTTCCAAGATAGTGGCTGAGTTGACAGCTCTAAGGTCCTGTACAAGCCTGTACTTTGGAGGGTCTCCAGGGGCTGTCTTCTTCTTCACTGGAAACAGGGGTGTGTTGCAGGGTGAAACACACCTGACCAGAACTCCATAACCTAAAAGGGAGGTAATTTGTACACCAAGGCTTCGTTCTTGGACAAGCTTCAATGGGTATTGAGGTACCCTGGGATATGGGTGTCCAGGTTTGAGGTGGACTTGCACTGGAGGCACTTTGAGCAGTTCCACATCATCAGGTCCAGTTGACCACAAGGCATCAGGTAAGTCTGGCAAGTGTAAGGGAGGTGAGGGCTGTAGAGTCATCATCATCAGAGGGAAAGCCTTGAGAACGCAGCGATCTTCACTGCCTTGTTGGGAGGCAGGGTCTTGCAATTGCAACTCCATCCCTTGTTCACCAAAGACAATGGTAGCACGAAGTCTTTGAAGGAGGTCAGCTCCCAAAAGGTTGACAGGGCAGGTCTCAGACACCAGGAACTTGGTAAAGACACCAGAGAAAGGACCAGCTGGAACAGGGACTGTGAGTGGCGACGAGACTGGCTGGCCTTCCATCCCCACGCATGTGAGGAAATCTGGAGACAGGGAGATAGTAGAAGGCAGTTGAGAAGAGGAGATAACTGAAGTGGCCACCCCAGTGTCCACAAGAAACTCGAGAGGATGGTTGTCCACTTCCATTGTCACTGGTACCGCAAGATGAAGAAGCACGAGTGGCGGGGAAGGTGGGCACCGGTTGGCCTGAGCTTCATGAATGTGGAGGAGGAGGCCTTTGATAGCCTACATACTGGCGGCAATCTCTTCTCATATGACCAGGACTGTTGCATGCCAGCACAGAAATCTCCCTTGATCATCATGATCTCGTCGGGTCCTGTAATGTCGGTCAGGTGGATGTTTCGGTCCCAATGATGGCTGGCCATAATGCTCCTGGGCCTGGTACACCATGACAGGTGCCGCTGAGACCTCCGTTGTTTTATCCTTGTCCTTGGCCTTCTGGGCTTCTTTCTCTTCCCTCTGGAGCACCTTCTGGAAACTCTTCACAACAGTGAGGGCTTGTTGGAAAGGACCATCAGGTAATTCAGGGCGAAGTTGCATGACTTTATCCTTCAATTTATCTTCTAAACCTTCAATAAATGCACGGACCAACGAGGTTTCCTGTGTTTTCACATGAATTCAATAACCCAAATCTTCAAATTGCATGGTTATCCTTGCAGCATACTTCTCCACAGATTCTCCAGATTCCTGCTGCACGTCCTGAATTGATCCAACTTGGTCAGAGAGACGATTCTGAGCCCATTTTGTGAGTTGGGATATATATTCTTGTCCAGACTTGAATGTATTCAAGGGCTCTGCTTGGGTAGAGTCCATCTCCTTCGCTATTGTGGGGAGGAAATAATCTGAGGCCTTGATAGACGTGATACCTGCCAAATCCTTCCAGGTGGCGCCGTAAATTTGTCTGATTTGCTCCAACCTCCTCACATACTGCATGGGCTGTTTATCAGGGTCCGGCAACTTATTGACAATGGCATCAATCTGTACTGGATCAAAGGGCTTGTATCTCACCTTCTCATCATCCTTATCCTGCGATGTTACAGCTGGAGTGTCATCAGGGACAGGCGGTGGTGGCGGTGGCAACTCTTCTTGCTTTACAAGGGCATGCATTAATGCATTAATTAATATGTTCAGATACCATGGCCATGACACTTTCCATTCCGGCTTCATTGTAACAGACAATCCTGACTGCCTGTAAATTGAGGTTGGGAATAGTCTGCAAACAGTCCTTGATAACTTCAATATGCTCCCGCATACAAGGGCCCAGAGGGTAACCAAAAATGGCAGAGGAAATCAATGGTATAGCCAGCGATCTGTCCCTAGCTGCCCTACAAAGGTAACCACAGCCCTTAGGACAGTCTGTAGCACTACACGGCTGCGTTCGGGCACATTGGGATCATATACAGGGCCCACAGCATGCAACACCATATCACAGGGTAAATTTCCCCCTTGGGTGGCCATAACTCCTCCCGGCTGCAAAGGACCAAGAGCAGCAATATAAGCCTCACATTCCCGTGTTATGATCGGGCCTCCCTTGGACACTATCTGCTGGGCTAAACCACCTACATTTGCCAGATCAGAGTTGGCTGGGTTTACTACGGCCCCCACCCGGTGAGTGGTCAAATCCCCATACCCCACCGTAAGAAGGACCTGAGATCCCTGAGGATTGTTGTAATAACGTGAATGACAGGGAAACCAGATTTCGGGCTCCGGGGACGCTGGACCTAGCAGGTGCCGAGGCTTCATGGGAAAGGAGGGCCTAAAGGCAGTCTCGAGCTGAGGGGCCTGAATCGGGTCTGGCGGTGGCTGCGGAGCGTTAGGGATCAAATTGGTTGGTGCCGGAGAGAGAGTTGGGGGAGAATGAGCAGCGGCCCAATCATCATTATCATCCTCCTGTGCATTAGTGGGACCTATGGCTTCACATCTTGCCTGCATTGCCGCCTGGAAGGCTGGAGATTTTATTAGGGTTTGCATGTCTAGGCCGAGGCTGCCCTGTGCCGGGGCGAGAGCTGCCGGTGTGTTAACAAATATTACAGTGGGTGGTACCGGAAGACTAGGCCCGTAGGCCGGAGCGGAAATGGAGGCCGGAGCGGAAATGGGGACCTCGGAAACGGAAACGGCCTCAGCCGGCACCGGAAGCTTCACAGGAAGGGGTGGTCCCTGGTACTCGCCGGAAGCCGTCACCAGCGGATACAGCGGCTGGGGAGGAGTTTCGGACACTCCAAGATGGCCACCGGCGGAAGCACAATGTGCCCCGCTTCCGTCAGTGTTCTGGGCAGGACCCCCGGGGCGGGCCGTCCCGCACGTACGACAGAACTCCACCCAGACTGGGTTCTGCGCACTACAAACAGGACACACCCACATATCTGAGGACCTCGTGTCGCCGCCATTATAGGGTGGTGGCTGGGGTGGAGTGCTCAACAACAAAGGCGCGGCGGCCATTTTACAATCTGCAGAATTACAGTTCGGAAACATCTTATAACCAAAGACAGGCTCTGCATCGTCTGATCCTCCCTCTCCATCAACCTCTTTCTATCCCTCACTCTTCAGGCTCCGCGCAACCCGTAGATGAGCTTGCGCTTGCTCTAACAATCCTTTGTCTTTCAATTTGCCTTTCTCCCTCTGAATAAGATCATTCCACATGGATAGCTGTAATCTCCCTGACAAAGGCAATCCTGCGTGCTTGTACAACTTGTCCACATTCTTAACTGCCTTCCTGCCCTCCCGTGACTCCACTAATGTCTTCACTTCCACAGCATCCTCATCTAGCTTGTCGGGCACGGACTTCTTCTGTTTAAAGAGACGCAACATGACTCACAGAATACTACGCCCTGCTGCAGCTCAGGCCGCTGACAACGACAATCAACACTGTGCCCCTATAGCACGGAGCCTCCTGCTCCACGTACTATGAATATAGAGCCTCGTGCTCAATATACTCGGAATACGGAGCCTCGTGCTCAACGTACTATTCTGTCCCTAACCTGGACACCAGTGATTACAGACTGTCCTGTCACGATTTTCCAACTCGCTGGAAGGCGGTCTCCTAATGAAAGCCCTCCACAGAAATACAGCCTATAGCACGGAGCCTCCTGCTCCACGTACTAAAACTACATGCGTCTCCTAATCCCTTTCTCTAAGCCGTCCCCAATCTATGAAATCTGAGATCTCTTCAACTTCTCGCTCTAGTTCACAAGTAAACAACAGTCACGGGTAGGGTTAATGAGTGAGGAATAATGACCGATGGAGGAGGCGTGGTGTTCACACGAGGACGCGCAGGAGGCGACGTCTCTCACAGTTGCTGGTTCAGAGCGTGTCGCTGGATCGCGCTTGGTCTCACCACTCGACCGGTCACCCCCCCCCCCCCCCCCGGACCCAAAAGACACCCTCAGATCAACCAATAACGGCCGAGACACAGTAAGGGCGACACACATATGAATGTGATCTCCACTTACCGTGCCTTGAAGGGTGATCAGTCCTTGAGGTCAGCCGATACGGGTATCATCCAGGGGCATCCGGGCACTGGTCCGTGGGGGTCTCGGATCGCTGGCCACGCCCCACGTTGTTGGGCGCCAAATTGTCGGGGCGTCGCGACAATGCACTCCTTCACCAGTCACTCCAAATTAGACTAAGGGCATGGGGTACCCAAATAAGTTGAGTCAGACAAAGGTATCTGGTCCAAGCTTAAACATGCCCGTGCTTATACAGGTACAAACAACGGTCATCAGCAACTAAACTGTATTTCCGGTTACACTACATTATATACTGTGGAAGAAAAGGCGCGCAATAACCAGGGTCAGGCGGGGTTAAGCAAATATATCTAAATCTAATGTTAGTGATTAGTTCTCCGTTCTTCTGTTAAATTCATCCTTCCTCCTGCTGAGACGTCATCATCAGATCTTCTGGAATGTAGGAGATCTCATATTTCCTCCCAGTGCCTCCTGGCACTGGAATGTAGGGAATCTCATATCTTCTCTCAGGGCCTCTTTGTACGTCCTGGCACTAGAATCCAGTAAACAGCTTCCAGCAGTCTTCTTCAATGGTCCAATATATATATATATATATATATATATATATATATATATATAGATTAAGGAAAAACTTATGTTTCTTATATGAAATACAAAGATATATATGTTTTATATGTATGAATATAAAAAGGTATAAAATATATCTCCTCACCCCGACAAACCCATTGCCTAACTAGAACTCCCAGCATGGTACGTGGTGGTCAGGGCATCATAGACGTTTTAGTTTTGCACTGGCTGGAAAGTGAGAAGCTGGAGACATCTAATTCTCCTCTCGTCTCCACAGCGACTCCAATATTCCAGTGCCGCCGCCCGGTCACAGCTGGAAGGAGGTGCGTCACGACAACAAAGTCACCTGGCTGGCCTCCTGGAAGGAAAACATACGATGCTCCTTTAAGTACATGACGTTAAACCCGAGTTCCAAGCTCAAGGTGAGGAATGCAAGACAGCAGGGTCAAAGCGGGTACTGACACTGTGGATAAGTATCGGGTGTCGGCTGTACCATACTGCCAACACCTGCTGCAATTATCCAGCGGGGTAGGGTCTTGTCATCTAAGAGGTTAAAGAGGACCTGTCACCCCCCTGGTGCATGGCAAACCAAATGCAGCACTGAATGCAGCATGTCTGCTGCATTCAGTGAAAGGGTCCTCCATGTCTCTAGACCCCCCTTAAACTGTAAAAAACACTTTAGAAACTTTACAGATAAGAGGTCCCCTGGGTTGGATCTAATTATGAGGTCCTCGCCGCTGGCATAATCCTCCCTGCCTTCTTGTGTGCTATGCCCCCTCTATGTGTCTGGCATTGCCTGACGTCAGCGGCAGAGCCTGCCCTGTTTGTGCTTTATACATACAGCAGGGAGGGAATCTGGCGCTGACATCACGCAATGCCGCTCTCACCAAGAGCTGTGCGGCAGCGTGATTGACACAGAGCAGGAGAAGAGGAGGGCAGACCCAGAAGAAGAGGAGGCGGCGGCAGACACATAGAGGGGGTGAAACACACAAGGAGGAGGTAGGGAAGATTGTGCCAGCGGCCAGGACCTCTTATCAGATCCAACCCAGGGGACCTCTTATCAGATCCAACCCAGGGGACCTCTTATGTAAAGTGTCTTCTTTAAACGGCGGGGATTGGAGTCCACAAAAAATTAAAACACCAAAAAAATACATATTATTTATATGCAAATTTTATTTCAAAAGAGCAAGAAATAAATACAAGTATATAAAATTGAATAATAGCACAAACACCAAAGGTGACAAACAACTTCTAGCTGTGGAAACCACAACTGAGGAGCAATGTAAGCCGAAATGGCCTGTGCAAGGTGCATAAAAAAGTAATAAAATGTAACAAAGGGTTCCTTCTATGCCAAAAAGTCAATTGACCAGTTATCAGGACAAATAACATAAATCAGACAGAAACAAAAGCTAGTAGTTGTTTGTCACCTTTGGTGTTTGTGCTATTATTCAATTTCATATACTTGTATTTATTTCTTGCTCTTTTGAAATAAAATTTGCATATAAATTAAAAAAATACTGGATTATTTTGCTCACTATATCTACTACCTGGTAATCAAGGGGGGTGATCTATGTAGGAATTTTAGGTTAAAAGATTAATAGATATTATTAGTATGTAAGTTTTCCTTTCCAATAATTATCATTTAGATCAGATCCAGCACAATCCTTTGTGCAAACACAACGTTTTTGTCTGTTTTTAAAAAATAGATTTTTCTCAATCACCTCATTGGGGGACACAGGCGCATGGGTGTTATGCTGCAGTCCACTAGGAGGCGACACTAAGTAAAATCTGAAGAAAAAAAAAAAAATCAGTAGCTCCTCCTCTGCAGTATACAACCCCTGGCTGGCACAAGCCGAACCAGTTTCAGCTAAGTGTCATTAGGAGGCAGATGTGGTTTACAGACCCACATCATATCTTACTATTTTATTTTTTCTCTTTAGCTTTTTTCCTTCACTTTCCCTCGGAATGAAGTTAGATGGTCGACGGTTCCATAGCAATCTGATCTCCACATCATCACTAGGGCACACAGAGTTTTTACCTCACAGAAGGGCACACAGAGTTTTTACCTCACAGATCTAGAAGCCCTACAGCCCCTCTGCACCGAACCGATTAGGAACCCTACAGCCCTCCCCAGATCCCACAGTTGGGACACTGGGTGACACGTCCGGAATCCCCAGAACTCCCTAGCCTCCCTCACCAGGGAGCCTGGGTCGAAGGAACTGTTACCATCACCTTACATACCACCCTCCCAATCCTCCTCTCACAGGGACTTTGGTTGAAGTGGCCAGGTAAGGCCTTCGGGCTACCCTTATCTCCCCCAAAGCCCCATGGTCATACCTGGGTTGCAGTGCAAAGGCTCGAGCGCTCCATGTGCTGATCGCATGCGGGGGACCGCCTCTGTATCAGAGGACATGTGGCACACTGGCCCTGTACCATTCGAGGGCCCGCAATTTACTTTAGACTCCGGCCTACTCCCTAGCGGCTCTGCCCCCAGCCGGCCTCCCGCCCGCTTTCGTGTGTCGTCATCTCTCACCAGAACGCCTTCCGCTAGCCCCCGTGTAACATCAGCTGTGGCCGGAATGCCCCCGGCCGCCTCCTTGATGGGGCAGTCAGGCTGATTTTCGGCGTTTCTCACTCCTCACGAGAATTCCAGCACACCTTTTATCTGTGGCTCTCTCATTTCCTCCCCATACATACAGCCCGTATGGCTCAGAGACAGAAGCATATAGACCCCTTCCACAGGGGGACACTGGGTCATCATCGTGGCCCCAACCTAGGGCTAGGAGATGGAGCTCAGCTGATCTTACTCTGCTGCAGCTCTTCTAATAACTCTGCTTCCTCTCTCAGTATATGTACCCACAATGTCTCAGTATATGTACCCACAATATACTGTACCCAACCAGTATACCAACCTGTGTGATATATATATATATATTTCTTTTTCGCTCCATTGGGAGACCCAGACATTGGGTGTATAGCTTCCGCCTCCGGAGGACACGTAAAGTACTACACTTAAAACAGAAAGTGTAGCCCCTCCCATACTGCCTATACACCCCCTTCAGGAGAAATCCCATCAGTTCTTAGCTTTGTGTTGAAGGAGGAACACACTGCACTCATCCACTCTCATTTTAGTCAGACACACTCTCCTAGGAGAGTGACGGATGGAAGAAAAGTGGGTTCTTTTGGACCCCCGGCGTGTCTCCTTCCCCACCCTCGGGCAGGGGCGGTTGAGGTACCTATTGCTGGTACAACGGGCTGGAGCCCTCATGACGTTCTCCTTCCCCATCCCTTAGGGGCTCTGGGGAAGTGGGAGTCATTATGGATTTCCATACCTAAGGAATCCTAACTCCATCCACAGCCCTTGGGATCTGTTGGCCGGAGTCGCGTCACCCCAGGGACCGGGCCCTGCACCAGACAGGTACTTTGTATCGGTGCTCAGCTGCTGCTGTAGCCCGATCTCCGGACCCTCCTCAGTCTCTGTGAGGTTCCCAGGGGTGATGTCACCTTAAGGACCGGCGCACTGTTATTCAGTCGCTCCGATCCCTGCCGGGCCGCGGGGGACTGCGCGCCGACTGTCTGCGGGCGGCCACATACACGTGCCGGGCGGCCGCGAAAACTTTAGCCCCCGGCCTCACCGCGGCCTACTACGTCCACTGCGACTGCGCAGTGAGACTGGTGGGATCGCCCGCCATTACAGGCTCTGGAGGCACGGGGCACTTCTTTCTCCCTAGGGGACCCGCCCCCTGCCTGTGTACTCGGTCCTCCAGATTTCCCGCTTTTTGAATAGCCACGCCCCCCTCCCCAGCTCCGGCGGCCATTTTACTTTTCCTCCAGTGTATGGCTTGAAGCAGCTTCTCTTTACTCTCTGCTGCTTCAAGGGGTGAGCGCGCGATCTCTGGAGCACACACACAGACCGCTCATTGCGGACGGTAAGCCACACCGGTACTCCCGGTTGTGGACCCCTTTTCTTCCTATTTACTCTCTGTGAGATTCCTTTTGGAGGATACACACAGAACAAACATGTCTTCCACCAGGAGCAAAGCCCCTAAGGTGCAGACATTCTATTCCTCTTGCACTGCCTGCAAGATTATGCTGCCTGCTGGATCTGTTTTCCCTCACTGCTCTGCCTGCTCTACACATGAGACTCTAGCTGACACAGAACCCAGGGCAGCCCCCAGCTCTGCTGCTGTGGAGCCCTCCACCGTACCAGAGGACTCAGCATTGCCACCCCCTGGACAGCGGCTTTTGCTAAGTCCTTTTCGGACTCCTTCACCCAATCTATGACAACCCTGACCAGGGTATTGCAGGAGACCTTGCAGGCCAGTCAGAGGGGAGGTGCCCTCGGGTCCTCTGGGTCACGCCGCAGGCGTTACAGCGAGTCTTCCCCTTCCAGGGGCTTGGACTCCGGGGACAATACTGAAGTATCTAACCCAGCCCCCTCTCCAAGGCCTGCAAAACGGCCGTGCAGAGAACTTTCTCCTGCCTCCTCTCATCACACTGAGTCTCATTTTGAGGGTTCTCAGCTCGATGGGGATGAGGAACGACAGAATTATGTCATTCCTCCAGACGAGGCTTCTGAGGAAGATTCTTTAGTGGATGATTTGGTATCATCTATTAATACCATGCTGGACCTATCTGCACCTCCTCCGCCCGTGGAGACTTCCCTCTCGGAGGAGCTGTATCAGTTTCTCCCACCATCCAGGTCACAAGGCTTGTTTTTTGATCATTCTAATTTCAGATCAACTGTGCAGACGCCAAGGGCTTACCCTGACAAAAGCTTCACTAGGAAACAGAAGGATTCTCGTTAACCTTTCCCTCTTGACGTGGTAAAGGGTTGGTCGGTCTCACCCCTGGTGGACCCCCCGTTTGTAGACTGTCAGCCAATACGGTGATGTCAGTAGCAGATGGCTCGTCCCTAAAGGACTCCACCGACCGCCAAATTGAGCTCCTACAGAAGTCTATTTACGAAGCCACTGGGGCCTAGTTTGCTCCTGCCTTCGCGGCCGTGTAGGCCATGCAGGCAGTCTCTACTTGCTTGGCGGAGATCAACGTAGTGGCACAAGACATTCCTGAGGTAGTCACCTTAACGTCACAGGCCACCGCATTCACAAACTATGCCAGGACGGCCGTAATGGAGTCCGCCAGCCGTACCGCAGTGGCGTCGGCTAACTCCCTTGCAGCCCGCAGAATGTTGTGGCTGCGGGATTGGAAGGCTGATGCCACTTCCTAAAAGTTCCTCCAGGGACTCCCGTTTGCAGGAAACAGGCTCTTCGGGGAGCAATTGGACGACCTTATAAAGGAATCTACGGGGGGAAAGACCACCTCCCTGCCCCATTCTAAGGCGCAGAAGTCTGGCCAGCGTCAGATGCATGCCAAGTTTCGGGCCTTTCGTCCCTCCTCAAAGCCTTCTTCGTCCTCCGTCTCCCGTTCAGACAAGGAGCAGAAGTCAAATCGTACATGGCGCTCTAAGTCACAACAGAAGAAGCCAACGGGAGCCCCGGCCTCCAAGGCTTCCTCTGCATGACTCACCGCCTCCCCCGGCAGCATCCTCGGTCGGTGGCAGGCTCTCCCGCTTTGGAGACACCTGGCACAGCAACATCCAAGACCGATGGGTGAAAGACGTCATCTCACACGGTTACAAGATAGAGCTGACCTTGCGTCCTCCGACTCGCTTCTGTCTTTCCTCGCCCCCGCCGACAAAGGCTCCTGCCTTTTTTCAGGCGCTGGACTCCCTACGACGGGACGGAGTCGTGGTGTCAGTTCCCCTCGAGGAACGCTTCCAAGGGTTCTATTCGAATTTTTTTACGGTCCCCAAGAAGGACGGTTCGGTAAAGCCGGTTTTGGGTAAATATGATTTTATTGATTTTTGAAAAAAAACATCATTACATAAGAAATTAACATTGTGGAACAGTTGTTTAAGGAAGAAATAGGTACAGCACTTTTTTAAGTAGAACCATATACCACGTAAAGATAACATCAATTAGAACCGAACCATACCATATTTTCTCTGTTCCATTCTATTTACACTATATATTGCCTTCACTTTGCTTCCGTGAAGGAGGGAATAGTCTGTATCAGACACTTAAAAAAAAAAAAAAAAACTATCGAACACAATAGATAGTCATCTATTGGTTCAACTAACCAATTCTCTATGTTCGGCCAGGGGTATAGAATTGAAAAGTGGAAAGGAACAAGGAAAGATATAGGAAGAATAAAAGAGAATATAGAGAAAGTGAGAAAGTGTAGTAACTAAAAATAAGGTATATATGATTATAAGAGTGTAGCGTGTCGGGTGACCCCTTGAGGTGGTTTCAGGGGGAATGGGTTTTTGTGGCCCAAAATGTTTAGATGAAAAAGTCCCCGAAGTTAGGGGCATCTCTAAATAGGACCCATTCAGTCCAGGTAGACACATATATGTGTTGGGTCTGAGAAAAGTCAGCCGACAATTCTTCGTATCTACGAATCCTCTCCACTTCCGAGTACCATTCCGAAATGGAGGGGGGTTCGCTTTCCCTCCAGTGGCGGGGAATCACGCTGCGAGCTGCAGCTATGCAGAATCGGAGGACATCTTTCCTCTGTACCTTCCATGAGCCAGGGAACAGAGACAACAGGGCCATTTCCGGAGTGCCTACTAGTCTCTTTTTTGTCACCATGTTATAATTGCGGAATACTTTATCCCAGAACTCCTGGATCAGTGGGCAGCTCCACCATATGTGCAGCAAAGTGCCCTTCTCGCTTCTGCATCTCCAGCAAAGCGGTGAGATGTCCGGTGAAAATTTATGTATCTTGTCCGGGGTAAGATACCACCTATACCTTAACTTGAGACTCTTTTCCATGGCATCACATGAACTGGCTGTTTTGTGTGCCATAAGGAAACTTTTTTCCCAATCTGGATCTGATACCACCCTGCCCAATTCCGTCTCCCAAGCCCTCCTATACCCTGTATTTATGACATCCTTAGATCTGGATAAGATCCTATGTAAGGCTGAAATCCCTCTCGTTGGAGCTCCATCAGCTACAAAGATCTCCTCCAATGAGGAAAGTGTCATCGCTAGAGTCTTCGGTATTGCAAGGGATCTCGTATAGGACCTCAGCTGCAAATATTCCCACCATTTGAGTTTGACTTGTGGGGTAGCCGACTGAAGCGTCTCAAAGGGAGGGAGTTCCCCCCGGATCAATATCTGTCCAATTCTAGTGTCGTCTGCTTCATTCCAACCTAAGATAGTCCGATTAGTCATCCCCGGAGGAAAAGCTGGGTTGTGGAATATTGGAATCAGGGAACTGTCATAATGATTCTCCTTTGATTCTTTCCACACTATCCGCCATGCTTTAAGTGTTTCGGTCGTAAAGTTTGGTAAGGGGCCCAAGGATGGCATAGCTTCCTCAGAAAGCCATTGTAGGCTACGGAGAGGAACTGAAACGCCTTCCTGTTCCACCCGCACCCACTGCTTAGATTCTGATTTATAGTGCCAGTCTATAAGACGAACCATAATGGCTGCCAAACAGTATGTGCGGATGTCCGGAAGGCCCGCCCCCCCCCCCCCCCGTTCTTTAGGAGCAACCAAATTCCTCATGCTTACCCTTGCTTTTTTACCGTTCCAAATAAAACGCAGGATTGCTGACTTGATGGCCCGAAAAAATGCTCCATCTGGCCACACTGGGACTGACTGGAAAATATAGAGAAATCTCGGGAGGATATCCATTCCCACAACATGGATCCTACCTAGCCATGACAACCTTAGGGCTCTGTATTTCTCTAGTAGAGCCCCTACTTTGTGCAATATGGCCTGATGGTTCAATTGGAAAAGTTTGGACAGGTCAGTCGGTAGACTGACTCCTAGATATACGAGATAATCCGCTTTCCATCGAAAGGGAAAGTCCCGTGCCGCCGTAGCCACTTCAGCCGGTGGCAGAGTGATATTCAATGCCTCTGTCTTTGAATAATTAACTTTAAAATTACTGAGTCCCCGAAAATCTCGAATTCCCGTAACAGGGAGGGGAAGGACACGAGAGGCTGAGCGACGTATACCAATACGTCGTCTGCAAAAAAAGCAGTCTTATGATGAATATCCCCTACCACTAGCCCGTGGATCTCACGGTTATCTCTTATAGCCTTTGCGAGATGTTCCATCACGACTACATACAATAAAGGGGAAAGAGGGCATCCCTGTCTCGTTCCTTTGTTAACACGAAATGTTCCTGATAATCCCCCATTTATCCGGACCCTAGCAGAGGGACACGAGTAAAGTGAGGATATCCCATTCATGAACTTTCAGATTACTTGGGAAAGGTGTTTTGCGATCCGCGCTGCCAGACTGACTCGCATCAAAGAAGACACTTGTAAATGAAGTGTTAATCAATTCCTTCTTTTATTCACCGACACGTTTCGGTGCCCACCCGGCACCTTCATCAGGGTTACCCCCACTCCACCAAACCGCTCTTATTTATAGTAACATTCATAGACATGATTAGTGGGTGTTGTTTCATGTATGACGTCAAAACCGTCATCAAACAGGGAGGATCCTTAATTTTGGCGCAATTATTATACAAGATCCACAATTTACATATAAATGTGACTATAACATATCTCAGACAATCTAAAAAATCAGTTCACAAAGACAATTAAAAAACTAAACAAAATTCCAAGCGGAAAAGGCTGTAAATTCCCTTAGGATAATGTGCTGGGGACGTAACAAAAAAGTTTTTTTGAAACAAGAGCCTATCCTCCTGGGGGATAGAACCCATAGTCTCATATCCAATAATATATGTGTTCACTAATGTCCTGTGCCACCTTCAGTTTGTGGGAGAAAGAACTGTATTATTAAGATCTGTCTCGGCTAAATGTAATTTGTGTCCACTCTTATGTTTCAGGCAAAGCAGAACCAGGAATAAAAGAAGAAGGAAAACTAAAAATGAAATATGGCTAAAAAATATTAAATATTAAGAGTACTCTTTATTAATATGAATAAAATTAAAAATAATGAATAATAAAAATGTCTATCATATATAAAATGATATTTAAAAAATGTATTTTAAAAGAATGTTGGAATAAAAAGCAAATATCATTAAAGAATGGATAAAAACTGCCTCATGCTGGTTATTTTCTGGGGCAACTGGTATGTCATATCAAAAATGTCTGGACTATGTAATGCATACAGACAAGCTTGTTCTCATGTGTGCCTGTGGAGTGTCAGATAAATGCCTGTATTCCCTGTATTGGTGAGAACTGATGGGTTCTATCCTAAGTAGGAGCCCCATCCTCTATACACATGCAAGGCAACCTCTATATACAGATTACTAGATGGCAGCCCGATTCTAAAGAATCGGGTAGTCTAGAATCCATATATAGTTTATTTAGTAATAGTTAGGGGAGTGCGGTGAAATTAATTGTGTGTATAGAGGTGACTCAGTGGGTAGCACTGCGCGGTGGCTCAGTGGTTAGTACTGCGTGCGGTGGCTCAGTGGTTAGCAGTGAGTGCGCTGGCTCAGTGGTTAGCAGTGAGTGCGCTGGCTCAGTGGTTAGCAGTGAGTGCGGTGGCTCAGTGGTTAGCAGTGAGTGCGGTGGCGCAGTGGTTAGCAGTGAGTGCGGTGGCGCAGTGGTTAGCAGTGAGTGGGGTGGCTCAGTGGGTAGCAGTGAGTGCAGTGGCTCAGTGGTTAGCAGTGAGTGCAGTGGCTCAGTGGTTAGCAGTGAGTGCGGTGAAATTGGTCAGCGCAGCGGCGTGGGCAGAGTGGTCAGCGCAGCGCCATGGGCAGAGTGGTCAGCGCAGCGCCGTGGGCAGAGTGGTCAGCGCAGTGCCGTGGGCAGAGTGGTAAGCACACACATACACTCCGCTATACTTACCACCGACCCTGCGTCTTCCCCGCCGCCTGGATCCTGAGTCGACATGTCGCCGCCCCCGGACGACTGGATCCAATATGTTGTCCGGGTAGTTTTGCGAGACATCTTGGACGCTATATTGGATCCAGTAGTTTGGGGGCAGCGACATGTCGACTGAGGATCCAGGCAGCGGACGCAGGGCCGGTGGTAAGTATAGCGGAGTGTGTGTGTGTGTGTGTGTGTATGTGTGTGTGTGTACAAAGTTGAGGGAAGTGTGGACAAAGTGACGGAAGTGCGTACATACACACATATACACACATACTGTACATTGCATATGGAGGGGTGAGGAGAGCGGAGGCTGAGGGCAGAGGACAGGGAGAGGAGAGCGGAGGACGGAGGCTGGAGGGCAGAGGACAGGGAGAGTAGAGCGGAGGCTGGAGGGCAGAGGACAGGGAAGCGAGTGGAGGCTGGAGGGCGAGGAGAGGGAGAGCGGAAGGTGGAGGGTAGAGGAGAGGGAGAGGAGAGCGGAAGCTGGAGGGCAGAGGACAGGGAGAGGAGAGCGGAGGCTGGAGGACAGGGAGAGGAGAGCGGAGGCTGTAGGGCAGAGGAGAGCAGAGGCTGGAGGGCAGAGGACAGGGAGAGGAGAGCGGAGGCTGGAGGGCAGAGAAGAGCGGAGGCTGGAGAGCGGAGGGCTGGAGGGCAGGAGGCTGGAGGGCAAAGGACAGGGAGAGGAGAGCGGAGGCTGGAGGCAGAGGATAGGGAGAGGAGAGCGGAGGCTGGAGGGCAGAGGACAGGGAGAGGAGAGCGGAGGCTGGAGGACAGGGAGAGGAGGGCAGAGGAGAGCGGAGGCTGGAGGGCAGAGGACAGGGAGAGGAGAGCGGAGGCTGGAGGGAGGGAGGAGAGCGGAGGCTGAGGACAGAGGAGAGCGGAGGCTGGAGGGCAGAGGACAGGGAGAGGAGAGCAGAGGCTGGAGGCAGAGGAGAGCGGAGGCTGGAGAGCAGAGGACAGGGAGAGGAGAGCGGAGGCTGGAGGGCAGAGGACAGGGAGAGGAGAGCGGAGGCTGGAGGGCAGAGGACAGGGAGAGGAGAGCGGAGGCTGGAGGACAGGGAGAGGAGAGCGAAGGCTGGAAGGCAGAGGACAGGGAGAGGGAGCGGAGGCTGGAGGGCAGAGGACAGGGAGAGTAGAGCGGAGGCTGAGGGTGGAGGCTGGAGGGCAGAGGACAGGGAGAGGAGAGGGAGGCTGGAGGGCAGAGGACAGGGAGAAGCGAGTGGAGGCTGGAGGGCAGAGGACAGGGAGAGGAGAGCGGAGGCAGGAGGGCAGAGGACTGGGAGAGGAGAGCGAGGCAGGAGGGCAGAGGACTGGGAGAGGAGGCTGGAGGGCAGAGGACAGGGAGAGCAGAGCGGAGGCTGGAGGGTGGAGGCCAGGGCAGAGGAGGCTGGAGGCAGAGGAGGCTGGAGGGCAGAGGCCAGGCAGAGGAGGCTGGAGGGCTGAGGAGGCTGGAGGGCAGAGGGGAGGGCAGAGGAGGCTGGAGGGCAGAGGCCAGGGCAGAGGAGGCTGGAGGGCTGAGGAGGCGGGAGGGCTGAGGAGGCTGGAGGGCAGAGGCCAGGGCAGAGGAGGCTGGAGGGCTGAGGAGGCTGGAGGGCAGAGGGGAGGGCAGAGGAGGCTGGAGGGCAGAGGCCAGGCAGAGGAGGCTGGAGGGCTGAGGCCAGGGCAGAGGCGGCTGGAGGGCAGAGGCCAGGGCAGAGGAGGCTGGAGGGCAGAGGCCAGGACAGAGGAGGCTGAAGGGCAGAGGCCAGGGCAGAGGGGAGGGCAGAGGAGGCTGGAGGGCAGAGGCCAGGGCAGAGGAGGCTGGAGGGCAGAGGCCAGGGCAGAGGCCAGGGCAGAGGAGGCTGGAGGGCAGATGCCAGGGCAGAGGAGGCTGGAGGGCAGAGGCTAGGGCAGAGGAGGCTGGAGAGCAGAGGCCAGGGCAGAGGAGGCTGGAGGGCAGAGGCCAGAGCAGAGGAGGCTGGAGGGCAGAGGCCAGGGCAGAGGAGGCTGGAGGGCAGAGGAGGCTGGGGCAGAGGCCAGGGCAGAGGAGGCTGGAGGGCAGAGGCCAGGGCAGAGGAGGCTGGAGGGCAGAGGCCAGGGCAGAGGAGGCTGGAGGGCAGAGGGCAGGGCAGAGGAGGCTGGAGGGCAGAGGCCAGGGCAGAGGAGGCTGGAGGGCAGGAGGGCAGGAGGCACAGGGGAGGGCAGAGGAGGCTGGAGGCAGAGGCCAGGCAGAGGAGGCTGGAGGGAAGAGGCCAGGGCAGAGGAGGCTGGAGGGCAGAGGCCAGGGCAGAGGAGGCTGGAGGGCAGAGGGCAGGGCAGAGGAGGCTGGAGGGCAGAGGCCAGGCAGAGGGGAGGGCAGAGGAGGCTGGAGGGCAGAGGCCAGGGCAGAGGAGGCTGGAAGGCAGAGGCCATGGCAGAGGGCAGGGCAGAGGAGGCTGGAGCCGGTAGGGCAGAGGCTGCTGGAGCCGGCAGGGCAGACTCACCACATGCCGGGAATCAGCTGTACTGAAGCAGGAGAGGAGAGGAGGGGCGGGCAGAGCTGCAGGAGAGGAAGTCCCGCCCTCCCTCCTCTCTCCTCTCTAGGCAGGCGGCATGTCTGGAGGGCAGAGGGTGGAGGGGAGTGTCTGGAGGGCAGAGGGTGGAGGGGAGTGGCTGGAGGGCACACGGAACTTCCGAGGTCGGAACGTTCCTGTGCCGCTGCCTGTAGCAGGGGGGCGCTGCACTGGCTGACGTCACCAGCCCCTGGGCGAAGGCCGTCACGGAAGTGGCCTTCGCCTTTTCAGGAAGTGGCCTTCGGGTTTTATATATAAGATTCATTTCTCATTGTAACTAGTGCACTGTTCATACATATTACAAGGTGTCAGGAGCCAGTTGCCTAGGTGATGTGCATGAAGAACTGGTCCTCTGCAAACCTAATTTTCCGCCAGTAGGGGCAAACATGCAGTAAAAACGCCAGGTGACTGTGTAATTTAACCAATATCCAGTAGATGGTGCTCAATCAAAGCTTATTACTGAGACGATATATATTGTGAACTGGTCCTCTGCAGACCTAATTTTCCGCCAGTAGGGGCCGACTATAGAGAGAGAACCGTGAAGGTCCACTCAGCTTGTGGAAATAGTCAATATTAGATTACAGGATAGTGAAAACTATGTGAGAAAAAAAATGTATATATGTAAAGATTAAATGTGGTATCTTATAGATGTGTAAAGAGCAATATCTGTTCACCCATAGATAGAGGTGAAGTATATAAAGATATATATAGTGATGCATATATATATAAAGATTGAGTGTGGTATTTTATAAAAGTGCATAGTGCAATATTTATTCATACATGAAATTAGATGAAGGTGAAATATATAAAAGTATATAAAAACAGTGGTATAAAATATATAATCTAACGAGATATATGCATAAAAGTCTGAACTCCTATTTTAAAATGTGGAGAGGGGTTTTATTATTGTCGGTATTATATTAGTTCAGAGACCAGATTTAACCCTTTCGGTTTTAACGTATCTAGTTTATACATCCAATATTTCTCTCTTTTCTTCAGTGTCTCAAATCTATTGGGGATATGGGCTCCTATGTGGTCTATGGGAGTAATTCTTAAGTGTTTGGGGTCCCTATTATGGTATTTGTCAAAGTGATTTGAGACCCCATGTGCCTTATACCCATTTTTCTGATCATCATAATGGGAGACCCAGACAATGGGGTTTAGGGCACTGCCCTCCGGAGGTCACACTAGGTACTACAAGTTTGTAGACACCGCCCCCTCCGCATATAAACCACTACCGCAGGGAAGACCCTCAGTTTTAAACTTAGTGTGCTCGGAGGTATCACACGCTTTGCTTGCACATCACAGCATTCTCACAGCTTACGTGATGGCGTATGAAGATAAGGTAGGTCCCGGTCGGGGACCTCCGGCAGTCTCCCTGTTCACCCATGGGGGAACACACAGGTTGAGGTACCGGAGGGCCTAGAGCCTGGGCACATGGTGTTCTCCCGGTACGCTGCCGCGCTCCTTCCCATCCCTCTTTGGGGGGCTCTGAGAAGTGGGAGACAGGAGCCTTGCACAGCTCCGCTCCGTCCGAGGCCTCCCTAAATGGTGCTTACAGACCGGACTGGAGCCAGCCCAGTCCGAGGCCTCCCTAAATGGTGCTTACAGACCGGACCGGCACTGAGGCACTTTGTGTCTCCGGTGTGCCTGGGGGTAGTGTCTGGCACTTTATGTGTTTCATGACACTCAGACCGCGCGCAACCTTCGGGTCCGCGGTTCTGGCGGTGTACCCTGTGCTGGGGTCACCATAGCTGACCGCCCTGTGTGTCACAGGGGCTGCGGCTGCGGGCTACAGATGTTGCATGCAGCCCTGGGTATAGTGTTGATACTATATCTCCCGCGCTGCGGGCTCCAGCACCAGATTTCTTAAGATGGCTGCTTGGAGAAATGTGGAGCAGCCCATAGGATGATGTCATCGCTGGGCGTGTGTGTGTGTGCTTCCCGCGTGTTTTCAGCTCCGCCCACGGTTTTACTGGCGGCGGCCATTTTCTCCTCACTTCCCTGCTGGGACTGGATGAGTGCACTGCTGCGCTCCCGGAGGAGACCGGTCATTACCCTCACGGAGGCCACACACACACCGCTCCCCTCCACCGCTTTGAAGCGGTCGGTAAGCCGCCGGTGTTCCGGTTTCATACTTGGCTTATTCTTTTCCTCTGCTGTCGGCATGGCCCCAGCAAAGAAAAGTGCTGTGAAGGCAGACAATTCTACCACTACCTGTGCTACATGCACCGGGACGCTGGTTGAGGGGTCCTGCAATAATTGCGGACGCCCAGAGGCCCGGACTGATTCTGCAGAGACTGCAGCTCCGGTGCTGTACCCTGAGGTTCAGGTGATCTCATGGCAATGGGAAACACAGAATAAGATTAACGAATCTGTGTTATCCAAATTATCCTCCATGTCGCAATCCCTGGAGGCACTGACTAGGAGACTGGGAAGCCCAGCTGCTCCTTCAAGTTACCCCCGGGTGTCATCTCTTTCTGCTGCTAGACCCCTTAAGCGGGCTCGCCGAGATGACTCACCCGAGATCCAGAACCTCTCTGAGGAGGAGCGTCACTCTGATGGTGACGAGGATGATGGGGGTTCAATGCTTGAATCTATGTCAGAACCACCTGACGGGGTTGAGGATCTGGTGTCCTCCATCAACGAGACTCTACATCTCGTGGCACCCCCTGAGGAGGTGGAACTGCACCCTAAGGAGGTGTATCAGTGGCTGCAGCCGGAGGCTCGCCCATGTGGCTCCTTTATGGACCACACTAATTTTGGAAGGGTGGTTAGAGCACCCAGGATTCATCCTGGGCGGCGTTATGTCCGTAAATCTAAGGACACTCGCTTCCCCTTCCCCCAGGAGGTGCTTCAGGAGTGGTCGCAGTCCCCGAAGGTGGACGCTTCCATGACCAGGATTGCTGCACGCTCCCTGTTCTCTGCCTCTGATAGCTCCTCATTGAAGGACGCGACGGATAGACAGGTCGAGCAACTCGCCAAGTCTTCCTATGAGGCTGTGGGGTCTTCATTTGCCCCTAATTTTGCCACAGTCTGGACTCTGCAGGCGATCACGTCCTGTTTAGATGGTATTACTGACCTGGCGGGGTCCAATCCAGAGGTCCTGGCGCTTACTGATAGGGCAAGGGCCTATGCAGATTACGCCAGGACTGCGACCCTAGAAACTGCCACTCGCTCTGCTGTGGCTTCGGCCAATGCTATAGCGATTCGCAGGTTGTTGTGGCTGCGTCTATGGGACTTAGATGCCACGTCTAAGAAGATTCTGCAGAATCTTCCATTTTCTGGCGACAGACTTTTTGGCACTGAGCTGGATAAGCTAATAAAGGATTCTGCGGAGTCTAAGATCCCACAGAATAAGCCTAAGCCACGGTATACCGTCAAAAGGAACCCAAAACAGTGGTCCTTTCGGTCCAGCTCGCAGTCCTCAGCCTCGTCCGCTCGCACGGACAGAGGGGGCAAGCCCGCTACTCAGTGGCGCCCCAAGGGTCGTCAGAAGAAGTCAACAGGGGCGGCAGCTGCCACCCCCAAACCCGCTTCCGCATGACTCGCTCTCCAGTCCTGCCGCCCCACAGGTGGGGGGCCGCCTGTCCCGTTTTCAGGACAGATGGTTACTCCACGTTCAAGATCAGTGGGTTCGAGACGTGGTCTCACGCGGTTACAGGATAGAGCTGACGTCGCGGCCGACACACCGATTCCATCGGTCTGTTCCATCTCCAGAAAAGGCTCAGGCTTTTCATCTGGTGTTGGAGGGACTCCGCAGAGACGGAGTAGTGGTCCCAGTTCCTTCCGGGGAGAGGTTTCGGGGTTTTTACTCCAACCTCTTCATTGTCCCAAAGAAGGACGGCTCCTTCCGCCCGGTTCTGGACCTGAAGTTGTTCAAACCGTCACGTGTTGGTTCGGAAGTTCCGCATGGAATCCCTGCGTTCCGTGATCGCGGCTGTGTCACAGGGAGACTTCCTAGCGTCGATAGATATACGAGACGCTTACCTTCACGTGCCCATTGCACCGGCTCATCAGCGCTGGTTGAAATTCGCAGTGGGGGAAGAACACTTCCAATTTGTGGCGCTGCCTTTCGGGCTGGCCTCGGCACCGCGGGTGTTCACAAAAGTGATGGCCTCTATGATGGCTCTCCTGCACGTGCAGGGGCATGCCGTAATACCCTATCTGGACGACCTACTGGTCAGGGCGCCATCGGAACACCTTTGTCGGCAAAGCCTGGAGGTGACCATGAAGTCTCTGGAACAGTTCGGGTGGCTTCTCAATATCCAGAAGTCGACCCTGGTTCCGACCCAGTCGTTGACATATCTGGGCATGGACTTCCACACAGATTCAGCCCTGGTGTCTCTGCCACGAGCCAAGCAGCTGGCCATCCAATCAGGAGTGCAAGCAGTCCTCCTGTCACCACAATCATCCCTACGGGTGTTGATGAAGCTGGTGGGGCGCATGGTAGCTGCGATAGAGGCGGTGCCTTTTGCACAGTTTCGCCTCCGTCCTCTACAGCTGGAGATTCTCCGCCGATGGGACAAGAGGACGATCTCTCTGAATCGGCTGGTGGCACTTTCCCAACCGACCAGGGATTCCCTGCAGTGGTGGCTCCAGCCCCGTCACTTGTCGCGGGGCCGGTCCTTCCTCAAACCATCATGGTTAGTGGTGACCACCGACGCCAGTCTGAAGGGCTGGGGTGCGGTGTTCTTACACCACAGGGCTCAAGGCCTCTGGACTCAGTCGGAGTCGGCGTTGCAGATCAACGTGCTGGAGATCAAGGCGGTCTATCTGGCGCTCCTAGCGTTTCAGAAGTTCCTGTCAGGGCAGCCCATTCGGGTTCAGTCCGACAATGCGACGGCCGTCGCCTATATAAATCATCAGGGAGGGACCAGAAGTGCTCAGGCCCTCACCGAAGTCCACCGCATTCTATCTTGGGTGGAGGACAACGACTGCCTGATCTCCGCAGTTCACATCCCAGGGGTCGAGAACTGGGAGGCCGACTACCTGAGCCGGCAGGGGATGGACGCCGGAGAGTGGTCTCTTCATCCAGACGTCTTCCGAGACATCTGCGGCAGATGGGGCACTCCGGACGTGGATCTGATGGCCTCGCGGCTGAATCATCAGGTGCCGCAATACATGGCGAGATCATGGGATCCTCAGTCTCTGGGGGCAGACGCCCTGATCCTGAATTGGTCCAGCTTCCATCTACCATATGTGTTCCCACCTCTAGCTCTGATTCCCAAGGTTTTGTGGAAAATCAGGACGGAGTGCAGCATAGCCATTCTAGTGGTTCCGGATTGGCCCAGGAGGTCCTGGTATCCGGACCTGTGGCAACTGTCAGGAGGACTCAGATGGGCTCTTCCAGAACGCGCAGATCTTCTCGCGCAAGGCCCATTCTTCCACCTCAATTCCAGGGCCCTCAGATTGACTGCATGGCTCTTGAGGCCTGGCTGCTAACATCCAGAGGCTTCTCTCCTACTGTGGTTGCCACTATGAATCGGGCCAGGAAGCCCGTATCCAGGAAGATATACCACAGAACGTGGAACATCTTTTTCACCTGGTGTGCCTCTGCTGGACGGACACCGTGGCCTTTGTCCATCCCGACGTTGTTGGCTTTCCTACAGTCGGGTTTGGAATTGGGCTTATCCCTCAGCTCCCTGAAGGGTCAAGTATCAGCTCTTTCAGTGCTGTTTGACAGGCGTTTGGCGCTCCTTCCTAAGGTCCGTCAGTTTCTGCAAGGGGTGTCTCGGGTGGTCCCGCCATATAGGCGACCTCTGGATCCTTGGGACCTTAACATGGTCCTGACGGCTCTGCAGAAACCGCCGTTCGAGCCACTGAGGGAAGTCTCTCTCTCTCATCTGTCCCAGAAAGTGGTTTTTCTGGTGGCAATTACATCTCTGAGACGAGTTTCAGAATTGGCTGCACTTTCGTGCAAGTCACCTTTTCTGGTAGTCCACCAAGACAAGGTGGTGTTGCGCCCGCGGGCGGAATTTTTGCCGAAGGTGGTTTCCACTTTCCACTTGAACCAAGAGATTGTTCTTCCATCATTTTGTCCCGCTTTTGTTCATCAGGTTGAGCGCGACCTCCACACTCTGGATCTAGTGAGGGCTGTACGCATTTATGTGTCCAGGACTGCCTCCTTCCGGAGTTCAGACTCTTTGTTCATCCTTACGGCGGGTCGCTGTAAGGGGTCCGCGGCATCAAAATCGACCTTGGCCAGATGGATCAAGGCGCCCATTCAGGAGGCTTACCGCTCTGCGGGTCAGCCTCTTCCGGTGGGCTTGAAGGCGCACTCGACCAGAGCGGTCGGTGCTTCCTGGGCTTTGCGACATCGCGCTTCAGCTCTGCAGGTGTGTCAGGCGGCCACTTGGTCCAGCCTGCACACTTTCTCTAAGCACTATATGGTGCATGCCCATGCCTCTGCGGATGCAAGTTTGGGCAGGCGGGTCCTCCAGGCGGCGGTTGCCCACCTTTGAGGGGGACCGTATCTTTACACGTCTTTGAGGAACTCTTCCCGCCCTGGGGTTTTGCTTTAGGACATCCCCATTGTCTGGGTCTCCCATTATGATGATCAGAAAAAAGAGAATTTTGTTTACGTACCGTAAATTCTTTTTTCTTGAGTCATCAATGGGAGACCCAGCACCAACCCAGTTGTTCCGTTGCATGTTTGCATTTGGCCTGTTCCCAGTTGGGACAGTTTATTCCGGGTTGTTGGACCGTATGTACACGGTTTCTTTCCCGATGTATCGGGTGTGGTTTATTTTGTCTCCTCGCAGCTTATGAACCAAACTGAGGGTCTTCCCTGCGGTAGGGGTTTATATGCGGAGGGGGCGGTGTCTACAAACTTGTAGTACCTAGTGTGGCCTCCGGAGGGCAGTGCCCTAAACCCCATTGTCTGGGTCTCCCATTGATGACTCAAGAAAAAAGAATTTACGGTACGTAAACAAAATTCTCTTTTTTTATATTTGACCTGTGTTTATTAAGCCTCTCATGAAGGCATCTAATAGTCCTTCCCACATATTGGTAGCCGCACGAACATTCCAGGAGATATATTATATATCTTGTGGTGCAATTCATTTGGAATTTTATTGGGAACGTCTCATTATTGCTGAATGATGTGAAGGATGTCCTTTGTTGGATACTCTTGCAGCACAAACATCGTGTTCTTCCACATTTCTTAGTCCCTTTTTGTTGGGATCCCTCATCTATCTCAGGTGCAGCTTGTTTTAATCTGCTGGGTGCAATTTTGCCTTTTATATTAGGGGCTCTCCTAAAGGTAATACCTGGCTTTTCTGGAATTACTGTCTTCAGAATGGGATCATTTTTTAGGATATGCCAATGTTTTTCTAGACAATTTCTGATCTTTTTGTGGCATTTATTGTACGTGGTTATAAAATTCCACTTCTGTTTGTCTTTTGCCATATTTTTTAGACTTGGTGTCAGGAGTTTATCCTGTGGAATTTTCTTGTAATGTTCCTGTGCCTTACATATCAGCTCTTTTGGGTATCCCCTTTCCATAAACCTATTTCTCAGGGTTTCTGATTGTGTGGTGTAATCTTGATCTGATGTGCAATTTTTCCTGATCCTCCGGAATTGGCTGACAGGGATATTCGCTAGCCATTTTTTATAATGCCCACTATTAAAATCTATGTAGGAATTCCGGTCAGTGTCTTTAAAGAACGTTTTTGTGCAAATTTCCCCATCTTTCACGAATATGCTTAGGTCTAGAAAATTAATGTTGGTGTTATTAGTTGTGGATTCAAAATTGAAGCCCCACTTATTGTTATTTATTACCTCCATGAATTCATAGATGTCACTTCTCTCGCTGTCCCATACAAAAAATAGGTCGTCTATATATCTCTTATAAACCACAATCCCCTTACTGTGTGTGTTTTCATGGATATATACCTTCTCAAATAACCCCATTACCAGGTTTGCATATGAGCATGCTGTTTTCGACCCCATTGCCGTCCCAAATTTCTGATGATACATCATTCCATTGAATGTGAAGAAATTATTCTCAAGTATAAATTGTAGGCTCTCTAGTACAAAATCAATCTCATCATTTTTCAATAAAATGTCCTTTTTCAGGAAATATTCAATACATAAGAGACCCAGTTTGTGCTCAATGTTCGTATACAAAGCTGCTACATCCATAGTTAAAAATAAATAGGATTCTTTCCACTTCATATTATTTAAAATTCTGATTATGTCTGTTGAATCTTTGGTGTAGCTATCCAGTGTAAAGACGTATTTTTGCAGTTTCTTATCAACGAGCTCTGCCAAATTGCTAGTTAAAGAATTTATTCCCGATATAATAGGGCGTCCTGGGGGATTTTCCAGGTTTTTATGTACCTTAGGCAAATGGTAGAAAAACGGGATAGGTGGTTCCTTCTTAATTAAAAATTTCTTCAGATCTGCTGTTATAATTTCCTTTTCGTGTGCTTTAATGATCCTATTGTTGTATTCTTTCACCAACTCAGTATATGGGTCCCCCTCTATTTTCTCATAGTACTTTTCATCAGATAATAACCTTAGAGCCTCTTTCTCATATATTAACCTATTCTGTATCACTATGGCTCCTCCTTTGTCCGCAGCCCTTATAGATATCATTTTGTTGTCTCTCAATTTTTTTAAAGCTAATTTCTCTCCTTGTTTTAAATTTTCTTTATTATTGGATTTATTCTGCAGCAGGCTTTCTTTTTTTAGATCGTTAAGCAGAAGATCCTGGAAAGTGACTAGCATATGACCCCTGCTCTCTAGGGGATAGAATGTTGATCTAGTTTTTAATTCATTCTCTTTTTGCACATCATTGGCGGAAAATTAGGTTTACAAGGGATCAGCCACATATTAAATAGTTTCTACATTCTTAAACTGAACATTCTCCGCTCTTCTTCTACTACATTTGCCCCTGCTGGCGGAAAATTAGGTCTGCAGAGGACCAGTTCACAATATATATCGTCTCAGTAATAAGCTTTGATTGAGCACCATCTACTGGATATTGGTTAAATTACACAGTCACCTGGCGTTTTTACTGCATGTTTGCCCCTACTGGCGGAAAATTAGGTTTGCAGAGGACCAGTTCTTCATGCACATCACCTAGGCAACTGGCTCCTGACACCTTGTAATATGTATGAACAGTGCACTAGTTACAATGAGAAATGAATAATCTGTATATAGAGGTTGCCTTGCATGTGTATAGAGGATGGGGCTCCTACTTAGGATAGAACCCATCAGTTCTCACCAATACAGGGAATACAGGCATTTATCTGACACTCCACAGGCACACATGAGAACAAGCTTGTCTGTATGCATTACATAGTCCAGACATTTTGGATATGACATACCAGTTGCCCCAGAAAATAACCAGCATGAGGCAGTTTTTATCCATTCTTTAATGATATTTGCTTTTTATTCCAACATTCTTTTAAAATACATTTTTTAAATATCATTTTATATATGATAGACATTTTTATTATTCATTATTTTTAATTTTATTCATATTAATAAAGAGTACTCTTAATATTTAATATTTTTTAGCCATATTTCATTTTTAGTTTTCCTTCTTCTTTTATTCCTGGTTCTGCTTTGCCTGAAACATAAGAGTGGACACAAATTACATTTAGCCGAGACAGATCTTAATAATACAGTTCTTTCTCCCACAAACTGAAGGTGGCACAGGACATTAGTGAACACATATATTATTGGATATGAGACTATGGGTTCTATCCCCCAGGAGGATAGGCTCTTGTTTCAAAAAAACTTTTTTGTTACGTCCCCAGCACATTGTCCTAAGGGAATTTACAGCCTTTTCCGCTTGGAATTTTGTTTAGTTTTTTAATTGTCTTTGTGAACTGATTTTTTAGATTGTCTGAGATATGTTATAGTCACATTTATATGTAAATTGTGGATCTTGTATAATAATTGCGCCAAAATTAAGGATCCTCCCTGTTTGATGACGGTTTTGACGTCATACATGAAACAACACCCACTAATCATGTCTATGAATGTTACTATAAATAAGAGCGGTTTGGTGGAGTGGGGGTAACCCTGATGAAGGTGCCGGGTGGGCACCGAAACGTGTCGGTGAATAAAAGAAGGAATTGATTAACACTTCATTTACAAGTGTCTTCTTTGATGCGAGTCAGTCTGGCAGCGCGGATCGCAAAACACCTTTCCCAAGTAATCTGATGCTTCTCCACGTCTGAGTGGTCGGTGAAGGTCCAGCAGCAGCCATCAGGATATTATTCCTAACACGTCTTCAAACCAGTTGTGGGTGACACAACTGGACCAGGTGAGTGAACCCCTGTTGCTCACTGATTCCAATTTTAGTGTCAAGTGATAAGGGCACTATTGCGCCTCTTGTTCCCCCAACCCCCCCCTTTTGTATTCATTCATGAACTTGGCACCCAGTCCGATATGAACTAGCGCCTCTTTCAGGAAACCCCAGTGGACCCTGTCAAAGGCCTTTTCTGCGTCGATGGAAAGCAGACTTAGACAGGACTTCCACATTCTAGCCTTCTCAATAAGCAGGCATGATCTAAGAATGTTGTCCCGCGCCTCACGGCCCTTGACAAAGCCCACTTGGTCAAGGTGGACGATGGACGGAATTCTCGAGGACAGTCTGTCTGCCAAGATTTTTGCAAACAGCTTCACGTCTACATTGATAAGTGATATAGGTCGATAACTCGCTGCCTCACAGGGGTCCTTGTTTGGCTTAGGAAGTACGCAAATATGCGCCTCCAAGGCTTGTGGAGGGAAAGTATCGCCCCCTAGGACTGCCCTGAAAGAGGAGAGCATGTGAGGCAGCAAGTCGCCTAGCAATGTTTTATAAAAAATGGGCGTGAAGCCGTCTGGTCCTGGACTCTTAGCAGTCGAGGTATTTTTAACAACCTCTGTGAGTTCGTCCGTCGATACGTCCCCCTCTAGAAGCTCCTTATCCTCATTGGACAGAGAAGGGACCCCCACCTTGCCCATATAAGATTGCAATTTGTTTTTAAATGCCACTGGGTCCATATCATCAAATTTCCCCCGTAAGTTGTACAGCTCAGTGTAAAAATCCTGAAATACCTTTGAAATCTCTTCTGATCTGTGTACCAACCTCCCAGAAGTGTTTTTAATAGATGATATATATGTGGGTCCAGATCTGGGGTGTAACATTCTGGCTAGAGGTCGTCCATTTACGTTCGCCTTTTTATAGAAAAAACCTCTGGTCCTCTCCGTAAGTTGTTCAAACCTAACGTCCAGGAGGTTACGCAATTCCACTCTAGCTGTGGTCAGTTCAACCAGTAGTCCCCCATCCCGTGAGGTCTTATGATCAGATTCCAAACGTCCAATCTTATGTAATAACAAGTTGGTCTGTTCGGATCTGAGCTTTTTTAGTCTGGAGCCGTGTCTAATTAAAGTGCCACGGAGAATACATTTGAGGGCCTCCCATTGCATTGGTGGAGATGTGGAGTCCTGTGCATGCGTCTGAGAAAAGGTGTTGATATCAGCCTTTAACCTCCCTGGCGTTACGACTAATTCTGGAATTTTATGCTAAAAGCGTTACATTTTTTTTTTATGGAAATTTGGTGTTATGTACTGTCGGCCTGCAATTCTTAGTAATTACCTGATCAAAGAAGACTCTAGTAGACCTCTCAGATGTGATAAAGTTCGAAACATAAAATCATGAATTATAATTAAATAAATAATAAAATTTTATTCAATAATCAATAATCTTATACCTGGCGGTATGATTATGTCAGGATTTTTGTACTAAGGGTACTTTCACACTAGCGTTTTTTTGTAAATCGCGGCAGATGCGGTGAAAATAACCAATCTGCCGCGCTTACCGCATAACCGCGACACAGTTGCGGCAAGCCCCATGCAATGTCTATGGGGCTTGCGGTAAGGGTGGGGCAGGTGCGGCAAGTGCGGTTTCAGCACTTGTGGCAGGTGCGGCCGCGAAAAAAAAAACGCGGTCAGCCGCGTTTTTTTTGCAGCCGCACCTGCTGCAAGTGCCGATACCGCACTTGCCGCATCTGCCCCACCCTTACCGCAAGCCCCATAGACATTGCATGGGGCTTGCCGCAACTGTGTCGCAGTTATGCGGTAATCGCGGCAGAATCGTTTTTTTCACCGCATCTGCCGCGATTTAAAAAAACCGCTGATGTGAAAGCAGCCTAAATGCGGTACCTTTTTTTTCATAAAAAATTTCTTTTATGGCCCGAAATTTTATACTTTTTTTTCCAACCCAGTTCTGCCTCCAATGAGCCGCTGCGGCTCACAGAGACGGAACCAGGAAGTCATATGGAGGCATCCGAAGGGGCTCTCACCGGCGATCACAGCGGGGACATCGCTGGATCACCAGGAGAATGTAAGGCTGGCTTCAGACCACGGTATGATCCGATCCGGGGCTGTCCGGGATGACCCAGACAGCCTCGGACCGGATCAGCACACAGAACCGGAGGGCCAAATGTGCCCTCCGGTCTTGTGTGCAGCCGGATGGCTGGAATTGCAGCCGCAGCTGCGGATTTTTCAATACCGCGGCTAGCATGGAGCTAGCCGTGGTCCTGAAACAACAGCGGCGTTAAGCCGCAGGTGTCAGCTTCCTTCCTAGCCGTCCCCGGGTGCAGAGCCGCTCACTGTCAGCCCCCCGAATCCCCCCCCGCACCTCATCCAAGGCTGCAGGCGGCGGAGCTGTGCTGTGAGCTGTCAGCACCCCCCCCCTCCTCACCCACCGGCACCAGCCAGCACTGCTGCTGCTAGCACCCCCAACCCCCGGCTCCTCATCCACCGGCACCAACAAGCAGCTCTGCTGGCACCCGAACCCCCCCACCCCCCCACCATTGGCACAAGCAAGCAGCTCTGCTGGCACCCAAACCCCCCCCCCAGCCATTGGCACAAGCAAGCAGCTCTGCTGGCACCCAAACCCCCCCCCAGCCATTGGCACCAACAAGCAGCTCTGCTGGCACCCGAACCCCCCCACCCCCCCACCATTGGCACAAGCAAGCAGCTCTGCTGGCACCCAAACCCCCCCCCCCAGCCATTGGCACCAACAAGCAGCTCTGCTGGCACCCGAACCCCCCCACCCCCCCACCATTGGCACAAGCAAGCAGCTCTGCTGGCACCCAAACCCCCCCCCCCAGCCATTGGCACCAACAAGCAGCTCTGCTGCCACCCGAACCCCCCCACCCCCCCACCATTGGCACAAGCAAGCAGCTCTGCTGGCACCCAAACCCCCCCCCCAGCCATTGGCACAAGCAAGCAGCTCTGCTGGCACCCAAACCCCCCCCAGCCATTGGCACAAGCAAGCAGCTCTGCTGGCACCCAACCCCCCCCCCCGCTATTGGCACAAGCAAGCAGCACCCAAACCCCCCTCCTCACCCACCGGTACAAGCTGCTGCTGGCACCCAAATTCCCACCCCCACCTCCCCCAGCACAGGCAAGCCACACAACCCCCCCCTACTCCTCACTATGAGCTGCGGCACTCTCCGGAGGTCGGCGGTGACAGCGGGACTACAGGAGAAGGAAGACTGGCGGCGGGGACCGGAGCACAGAAGGAGGCTGCGGTGGCGGCAGCTGGATCGGGTGAGCAGGAAGAAGCGGCGGGTGGAGGCTGGTCAGTGGCAGAGCACAGGGGGATGAGCTGGGATCGGGGAAGCCGCAGGGGGACAGGGAGGATGAGCGGGGGACAGGGCACAATGAGCTGCGGCACTGCCAGCGGGTAAACCCGAGCGTGACTCGGGGTTACCGCTTCTGCAAGTGAAAGTTAACCCCGAGTTACACTCGGGAATACCGCTAGGCAGGTTAAATCAGCTAGGCAGTTGGCATCCTTTAGGAGTTGACTGTTCAATCTCCAAGTCCATTCCCTTTTGGTCATCCCCGGGACTTCCAAGGACAGGAAGACGGGACCATGATCTGATAAGACGATATTGCCTATGGTGGCGTCAGGTGTCCAGGAAAGAACCCCGTGGCTGACCAGGAACAGATCTATCCTGCTATACGATTGGTGCACCCCTGAAAAGTAAGAATAGTCTCTACCTGTAGGGTTAAGGATCCTCCACACATCCACCAGTTGCAACTTTCGCAGGAGATTTCGGAGTGCCTTCATTCTCCCAGGCGGAGCTGCCATCTGCCCGATGTGGAGTCTATGGATGGTTCAAATACAAAATTAAAATCCCCGCCTATTATTACCTGGCCCTCAGCAAATTCTGCCACTTTCAATAACAAGGTTCTGCACACTCTCGTCTGTTCCCTGTTAGGAAGGTACCAGTTTACCAGCGTCACAAGATTATCAGCTATCTTTAATTTAAGAAAGACGTAACGTCCTCCCAAATCAATTTTTGAGTCCAGCAGCGTATAGGGCAGTGATGGCGAACTCCAGGCCTCGAGTGCCGCACACAGTACAGGTTTTCAGGATTTCCGTAGAGTTTGACAGTTGGTAATATGATTGCCAACTGTCAAATGCAATGGAAATCCTGAAAACCTGTACTGTGTGCGGCACTCGAGGCCTGGAGTTCGCCATCACTGGTATAGGGTAATCCCCGGTGAAAGGCCACCAATACCCCCTTAGTCCTAGCCTCGGGATTAGTGCCATGAATCCAGTTGATATAATATTTCTCTCCAATGGGAGGGACATGGCCATCTTTAAAATGCGTCTCCTGGAGAAATAGCACCTGTACCCCCCTCTTATGCATGTCGTACATGACCTGTTGCCTTTTCTGGGGTGTGTTAAAGCCCCTAACGTTTAGAGACCCAATTTTGAGTGACCCCATCGTCCCTTTTTCCATAAGCTATCGCAACCCCAGTACACCAGCCACCACACCTGCCACTCTTCTTAAGATTGAAAAGAAAAGGAAAGACTAAGAGAAAGAAATAGTAGAAAGAGACCCCTGGACTAAACGAATTTTCACTTGTAAAATTATGGGGTAAAGTCTTATCATTAAATATCGTATCCGAAAGGAGAATACGATGTCCCCGTGGGGGGTTACCTTTCCTGGTGGGAGAGGGTATAGGTTCTAGACCCACTATATGGATCTATAGCAAGGACTATAAGGTTTAACAGTGCAATATGACAAGGTAATCCAAAACAAGAGTTAAAGTCCCCCCAACCCGCCACCCGAAAACATTACAACTATCACATCTGCTTATCACCAGCCTAGATGTTATAAACATATACAAGAGGATATATAGAATAAGTTACAAGGGGCATGAAAACCACATGGTCAATGAAGATTTTCTCAAAATTTTTTCTTAGCAATTTTTCTATGTTACTGAGCTACTGGTAAAGTAGAGATCAAAGCAAGGAGTAGGATGGGATTTCGAGAGGGTTAAGAGCCAATGAATACCTTAGAGAGAGGGTATAGGGTAGATATGCGTATTGAAGGAGGGTGGGAGGGGAAGGGGAGTCAGAAGGGAAGGGAAGGATGGGAGGGGGGGGTAGAGATCTAAAGGGTGAGGAAAATGGCATAGGGAAACATATCCAACCCCTATTTTTACCCTTTTATTATCCCCCACCCATCCCGGGTAATGATCTCAATCGGAAACATGTATGCAAATGAAGAACTCGTTGGTATTGTAAGATCTTGGTAGATCGACCAACCAAATTATTGCTAAAGAGCGAATAAGCGAACTATAAGCAACTCAAAAAAAAAAAGGAATAGAGAATGTTCAATCCAGTCAGAAAGTCACCCATCTTCTTCTTGATCGACATCGCTGGGTCTCCTCCGTCTGCGATTGCTGTTTCTGCCATTCCTTCTGCGTCGGATTGCTCGCCCATTCTGTGAAGCTGTAAAAAATGGGTTATCAGGTGCTGTAGATGGCCAGTCAGGGAACAAGAGACCTGGATCCGACAAGTCCAGGGCTTGAAGGAATCCCTGAAGGTCCCTGGGATGTGTCAGGAATGCAGATTTGTTTCCTTGTCGCACTTGGAGACGAAAAGGGTATCCCCACGAATATGCCAGATCATGATGTCTCAGGAGATCTAGGAGGGGTCTTAGGGCTCTCCGTTTCTGGAGGGTTCTTCTGGACAAATCCGCCATCAGCTGTATGCTATGTCCTTGAAATGTAATTTCCTCACACTTCCTTGCCTTGTTAAGGATATCGTCCTTGATTCTATATTTATGTAGGCGGCATATGACATCGCGTGGGAGCGCCCCTTCCGCTGGAGGAGGGCCAAGAGACCTATGGGCCCTATCGAATTCTATGGCTGTGTCTGTTGGGGTCTTTCTAATGGAGTTAAAGAGATTCTGTAGTGTCTTCCCCAGAATATCGGGGGTGACCAGCTCAGGGAGCCCCCGGACTCTTATGTTTTGTCTCCTTTCACGGTTTTCCATATCTTCCAACGAATCTAGGAAGATCTCTTGCTGGGAGCGTTGAAGTACCCCAGTGTCCTCCAATTGTTTAATCCTGTCAGTCAGGGCTTCAACCCTAGCATCAGACTGGGACATTCTATCAGAGACCCCCCGGACCTCTCCCCTGAGTTCATTAGTTGTTGCTCTGATGGATGCTTCCATTTTGACAACGAAATCAGCCAGTTCTTCCCTTGTGGGAATATTGAGGATGCGAGCTTTGAACATATCCCACTCGTCCCCATTTAGAGTGGTAGTGTCTTGAGGAGTCTCCTTGTGGCCCGTAGGCTGGCCCATAATGTTCATATGTGCTCCCCCCATTTGATGGCCATAATTGGGGCCCCTTTGGTTAATGAGATACCGGGGGTCCCCCAGGTTTCCTGTAGGGACCATTGCCAGTGAAGCCTGTTGCCAGGTCTGTGTACCTGGATAGTATGGCCATCCCTGGCAATGTAACCCAGGCACCACGTTATAGGTGTGTGCCATGGCATTGTGCTGCATCCCAGGGCTGGGGGAGTGATTGAGCCGCGGCTGCAGATCTTCTGCCCTGTCCTCCCCGGTTACCTCCACCTCCTGCGTCTCAGGCTCCCGGTTGCTTCCCGCCTCCTCCATCTCTGCTGTGGACCCGTCCTCCAGGGTAGGTGCAGGGGTCTCTCCGGGTCCCTCCCGTGGGTTCCCGATGGCCGATTTCCCCTGGGGCTCCGCTCCCGCTTCCCGCCGTTCCGTTCCGGGACCTCCAGTGTGAGAAGGTCCGGGACTCACCGGGGGTGCAGCTGGGCGGTCGGACGCGTGCGGGCTCCTCTCTGCATTCGGCGCCATCTTCACAGTCCTAGGAGCGGGATCCGCCATCTTGGGACCTGCAGCGCCTTGGGGGGGCCCGGAAGAACTCCTCAGATACCGAGTTATCTGAGTGTAATTTGGTCCTGGAGGGGCTGAGGTCGCAGCTCGGCGGCTATTCTTCCTCCTTGCCGACATATGGCGATTTTCAACCGGGCTGGCAGGTTAAATTCGGGCGGAAAAAGGGCCGAGGGGACAGAGCTCACTGTCTAGTGACCCTCTCCCTCCATGGCCAGGACACGCCCCCCGGTAAAGCCGGTTTTGGATCTCAAGCTGCTCAACCGGCATGTGAAGGTCAGAACCTTCAGGATGGAATCTCTGCTGTCTGTGATTGCCTCTCTATCTCAGGGAGACTTCCTGGCCTCGGTGGACGTAAAGGATGCCTACCTTCACGTTCCCATTGCTCCTGCGCACCAGCGTTGGTAGAGATTTGCGGTGGGGGAGGAGCACTTTCAATTCGTGGCTCTTCCCTTCGGCCTAACCTCAGCCCCCAGAGTCTTCACCAAGGTGATGGCAGCGATGGTGGCCGTCCTGCTTTCCCACGGCCACGCTGTCATTCCTTACTTGGACGACCTTCTGGTCAGGGCCCCTTAGCGGGACCAGTGTCAACAGAGTCTCTCGATCACTCTCGACACTCTTCAGAGATTCGGTTGGTTGATAAATACGCCGAAGTCCTCCCTCCTGCCTGCGCAAACTCTAACGTATCTGGGCATGGAGTTTCACACCGCCCCCGACTCTGGTCATTCTGCCCTTGAGCAAGCAGGTGTCCATTCAAGAGGAAGTTCAGTTCCTGCTTCGGTCAGACCTAATCTCCATCAGACGTCTGATGCACACTCTGGGAAAGATGGTGGCTGCCATAGAAGCGGTGCCATTTGCGCAATTCCACCTGCGCCCCCTTCAATTACTTCACCGTTGGAACAAGGCTTCCTTGTCTCGACAAGCAGATCTCTCTGTCACAGTCAACGAAGGACTCACTGCACTGGTGGCTGCTCCCCATGTCCCTATCACGAGGGAGATCCTTTCTGCGCCCCTCATGGTTGGTGGTGACCACGGACGCCAGTCTCCTGGGATGGGGCGCCGTGTTTCTTCACCTCAGGGCACTTGGACGGAACAAGAATCCTCTCTGCAGATCAATGTCCTGGAGATTCGGGCCATTTACTTGGCATTACTGGCCTTACAGAGGTTCCTGGTGGGGAAACATATTCGGATCCAGTCCGACAACACGACCGCGGTCGCTTACATCAACCACCAAGGAGGCACTCGAAGCTCTCAGGCATTGTCGGAGGTCCAACGAATCCTTCAGTGGGTCGAGGACAACAATTCGTCCATCTCAGCGGTCCACATCCCCGGGGTGGACAATTGGAAGCCGACTACCTGAGTCGACAAGGTATGGACGCAGGCGAATGGGCCCTGCATCCAGACGTCTTTCTGGACATCTGCGACCGATGGGGAACACCGGATGTGGATTTGATGGCCTCTCGGTTGAACCACAAGGTTCCGGCCTTCATGGCTCGCTCCCGGGATCGCCAGGCTCTAGTCCAAGACTGGTCCCAGTTTCACCTCCCCTACGTGTTTCTCCCTTGGCACTGTTACCCAGGGTCCTACGGAAACCCCGGGGCGGAATGTCGACAAGCCTTGCTCATCGCCCCAGACTGGCCCAGGCGGGCCTGGTATCCGGACCTGCTACACTTCACGGCAGGGAATCCGTGGAAGCTTCCGGACCGTCCAGACCTCCTGTCTCAAGGTCCGTTCTTCCACCACAATTCTGCGGCCCTCAACCTGACTTTGTGGCCCTTGAAGACTGGTTGCTGACGTCCTTCGGGTTTTCTCCTGAAGTTGCCGCCACCATGAGACAAGCCAGGAAACCTTGGTCGGCAAGAATATACCGCAGGGTTTGGAAGATCTTTTCCTGGTGCCGTCTCAAGGGGGTTTCGCCTTGGCCTTTCTCCCTGCCTACCCTGCTCTCCTTCCTGCAATCAGGAATGGATAAGGTCTTGGCACTCAGCTCTCTCAAAGGGCAAATCTCCGCACTTTCCGTGCTGTTCAATAAACGCCTAGCCAACCTCCCTCAGGTGAAGACGTTTGTTCAAGGGGCTAGCCACATCGTTCCTCCCTACAGACGTCCTCTGGACCCGTGGGACCTTAACCTAGTCCTTGCAGCGTTACAGAAGCCGCCCTTCGAACCGTTAAGGGAAGTACCTCTCTCTCGCCTTTCCCAGAAGGTTGCCTTTCTGGTAGCGATTACCTCTCTTCGGAGGGTTTCAGAGTGAGCAGCCCTGTCGTGTAAGTCCCCATTCCTGGTGAATCACCAAGACAAGGTGGTGCTCAGACCCGTGGCTGAATTCTTACCTAAGGTGGTTTCTCCATTCCACCTTAATCAAGACATTGTCCTGCCGTCTTTTTGCCCTAACCCTGTTCACCAATTTGAGAAGGCACTGCATTCTTTGGATCTGGTCAGGGCGGTCAGGATTTATGTCTCCCGCACGGCTCCCTTCCGCCGTACGGATTCCCTGTTCGTTCTTACGACAGGCCAGAAAAAAGGATCACCGGCTTCCAAGTCCTCTCCTATTCAGGAGGCCTACTTTTCCTCTGGAACGCCTCTCCCATTGGGTCTCAAGGCGCATTCGACAAGAGCTGTGGGTGCCTCGTGGGCCTTACGTCACCAGGCTACAGCACAACAGGTGTGTCAGGCGGCAACTTGGTCCAGCCTACACACCTTCACGAAACATTATCAGGTTCATGCGTACGCTTCGGCGGACGCGAGTGTGGGCAGACGGATCCTTCAGGCGGCGGTTGCTCACCTATGATAGGAGCTGCCACGTTTTTGGGTCTTTTCCCACCCAGGAATCGCTTTTGGACATCCCAATGTCTGGGTCTCCCAATGGAGCGGAAAAAAAAAAAGAGAGAATTTTGTTTACTTACCGTAAATTCTTTTTCTTCTAGCTCCTAATTGGGAGACCCAGCACCCACCCTGTTACCTTTTGGGCTTTGTTTACCGTTCAGTGGCTGGTGTTAGACATGCCACCTCTGTTATTCGGTTTGCCGGTATATTTTGACCGGACTTTCCGTTTTTTTGGTGTGGGTATTTTCCTCCTTCCTGCTTATGCACCGAACTGATGGGATTTCTCCTGAAGTGGGTGTATAGGCAGTGTGGGAGGGGCTACTCTTTCTGTTTTAAGTGTAGTACTTTGTGTGTCCTCCGGAGGCGGAAGCTATACACTCAATGTCTGGGTCTCCCAATTAGGAGCTAGAAGAAAAAGAATTTACGGTAAGTAAACAAAATTCTCTTTATACTGTACCCATCCACTATGTTAACCCATGTAACATGTATGCTGTACCCAACCAGCATGCCGACCTGTATGAAATATATACTGTGCCTAACCAATATACCAATCAGCGGACATATATATATTTGTCATGTATATATATATACCCTGTTTAATCATGCAGAGCTCAATGTCCAAACGGTCTCATACGCCTCTAGCAGCCGCACTCAGCTGCCCTGTGGACACTACTCAGCACTGCCAGTCCTGTGATTCCCCGAATGAGTTCTATCCCTCACTATCTATGTCACAGGACATGTCACAACCCATGGTCTGGCTCTCTACTACTCTCCAGACATGCACCTCCAACCAATCGGTGTCAGACTTCCCCTGTACGTAACAGCTCACCACATGGAGACAGGCCACAAGTTAAACAACAATCCGTGGCTGGCATGACACATACACGACATCATAGAGACGCTGACCCTGCTTCCTCACAGGGCTCTTACATTCCGGGAACTAGGAACGGCCTCTCACTTGTCTGATGCTTTGCAGGAGACTCTCCCAAAATGAAAGCCATATTCAATGGTTCAATCACGACCGTCCACTGGTCACTCCAGTGGACAAACTACTTAGGAGACCCCAGACCATGCCGTCTCTTTCCAACTGGCCAAACGCACTCAAAAATTCTTCGTAGATCATCCTGAGTTTCAGGAGATCCTGAAGAAGCATACAAACATAGAACTCACCCAGACAAAAGGTCTTGGTAACCATAGAGCCTTCGAAGCTCGTTACCCCTTCTCCCCAGCTCTAGGCCAGGATGGGGCGGACTTCCCACAGATTTCCCCCGGTTTCCCTGTTTTGCAGCAAGATCCTTATCTGCTCTGCCAGAAGGTTCCTCTATTAAACACACGGTACTCTAGGTGACTTGTCCCCCTCCCCCTGTGTGGGTTGCTGAAGCAATCACGTTCTGGGAAGATTCTCTCCCCCCTAGTTGGCGGACCTAGCATCTCAGATCTCAGTAGCTGGAGCATATATTAATCCGGCGTCCTGGACTCAACCATCTGTGCAGCCGCACAGCCTCGCATGCCATGTCCATGCGCGGAGCTCTCTCTGGCAGAGAGTGTAGAGCGGTCCCCGACTCCCAAGAGTCTCCCTCACTCGTCTTCCATATGGTAGTGGTTACCTCTCTAGAGCACGGCTTGCCAAGCTAATTTCGGATGCCTCTTTCGGACCTTGCTCAGCTTGTCGATCTCCCGCCTTTCGCAAGGACGTCCTGCTTCTTTCCGCAGGGACAGGGGCTCCCAGTCCACACAAAGGTCAAACGCGGACCGGCAATCTCTGTCCAATTGGTCCAGTCAGAAGGGATCTAGATCCCTTGGATTCCCTTCACTCTAACCGCCTTCCACCTTGTTTTCTTTATTTCGTTACACCTGGCTCGCCGTCTCAGAGGACAGGCCAGTCAGGGACCAGGTGTCTTCCGGCTTTTCAGGCTGCCGACTCCCTGATACAGTCAGGAGTTACCACCCCAGTCCTGGAAGGTGACTACCTCAATGGCTTCTATTCAAGCTTTTTTCGTTGTTCCCGGGAGGTCGGCTCTGTCTGCTCCATCCGGACCTGAAGCACCTGGATATATTTATCCGTCCTTGCCATTTATAAATTCTGGCCTTGTTAGATATTTCAGATGAGTATCTATACTTTCCAATCTCCAAGGCGCATCACAATACCTACGCCTTGCCAATCACGACAGCCATTTCCAGTTCATCCTGCCACGGCTCACAGGGTTTTTTACCCTCGTCATGGCGGCCATTATGTCACTTCTTCATACTCAGGACCTAGTCGTCAAACCCCTTGGGCGACCTACTAATCAGAACCCTTTCCTTTGCAGGCTTTGAATAGAGCGTTCATATTACTGTGTACACTCTCTCTCGCCTGGAGTGGCTACCCTATATAGCCATGTCCCTTCAGGCCCGGATTAGACGTCTTGCCATTTCCAATACCTCCTCACAGCGATCCTCGGCTCTACGCCAGGGAGTATGGCTTCTTCTTCGCCCTTCGCCTCACCTCCTTAACTCAGATGAGACATTTGGACAGGATGGTTGCGGCAATGAATAAACCCCCTCCCCCTTGCACCTCAGGCCTCTGCAGATGGCCCCTTTTGACTTTCTGGAACAAGAGTCCGCTTACCTTCGGCAGATACTTCTAGCTCATCCCCAGAATCAAGCAATTCCTTCGCTGGTGGCCACTATGAACTTCCTTCTTGCAAGGAGGGTTCCTCTGCTCACTAGGCAGTACTCATCACCGACGCCGGCCGGATAGGTTGGTGCTACTAAACTCCCGTTTAGTCTGGAAAGGGTGATCACTGATGGGGAGGGTAGATATGTATGCCTGGTGTGTAGAGTGGCTGGGTTGCGATTGTGCATGATTGCTCTATATATTCCACCACCATTTTCTGTGAGTAAAATGCAACATATAATCCCCGTTATTACGGAGTATGCTAACATACCCCTGTTGGTAATTGGGGACTTTAACATGTACCTACATGCTGGATTGGATAAGTATCGGGGTGAGATGGGAGGTGGTACTATACACGAAACATCTCTAGCGAGGGTCTTGCAGGAGATACAATTAATTGATGTGTGGCGCATGAGGTTTCCCGATGTTAGGCAATATTCCTGCTATTCTGCATCTCACTCCTCGTTATCTAGAATAGATTTGGCTTTGGGGAATAGGGAAATAGTGCCATTGATAGCTGAGGCTGAGTATTGTACCAGATTGATCATTGATCTCAGATCATTCTCCACTTAGGGTTGTTATAAATGTGGACCAGGGTGCTCTATGTCATAGGGGTGGGTGGAGGTTCAATCCATTTTGGCTGGCGGTATTTGATAGCAATGTCTCCATACCCTCTATTCTGGAAGAGTTTTTTTGCAATAATGTGGGATCGGTATCTCTGTCCTTGGTTTGGGATGCCATGAAAGCGTTTTTGCGTGGAGTCCTAATAAAAGAAATATCCAAGGTTAAATCTAAAACTAGAGGCCGTATGCAATCCCTGCGTGCTGAGGTGGATATTTTGGAACAAACATTTGCGGGGTCGCCAACTGCCGACAACAACCTGAAGTGGACAAACGTCCAATCTAAATTAAATGAATTTGTGTTACAGCAGGCTGAGAATAAACGTTTTTTCTTAAAACAGCAATTCTATGCTGAGGGTGAGGGAGCTGGACATCTGTTGGCAACGGTTGCTAGAGCTCAGACTGGGGCTCCGATGGTCTCAACTATTCGGGACGGTACCAGAGCATTGGTTACGGATACTGGGGAGATTGTGAAGGTATTCTTCCAGTTCTACCAGCAGCTATACTCCTCTAAACTCGCGAAATGTTATACCGAGCTGGAGCAGTATATCTGTGACATTCAGCTGCCCAAATTGACAGATGCCCAGAGATTGCAATTGGAGGCTCTTATTACAATAGAGGAACTGTTGGCTGCGGTAAAAGACTTTCAGAATAATAAGGCCCCTGGCTCGGATGGTGTCCCAGTTGAAATTTATAAGGAATTTGGGGAAGTTCTATTACCTAGGTTGAAAGAGGTATTTGAAGGGGCTTTGAGTGATGGGGTTCTCCCTGGATCGATCAGAGAGGCAATGGTGGTTCTTTTACCTAAATCAGGAAAGGACCCTCTACAACCTGAATCATCCAGGCCTATTTCTTTACTATCCACGGATGTAAAGATTTTGGCGAAAGTCTTAGCAACTAGGTTGATGGTGGTGATTACCCAGGTAGTGGGGGAGGATCAAACGGGATTTATGCCCAATAAATCTACGGCCATTAACCTGCGTAGAGTGTTTCTCAACTTGCAGCTGGCATCTCAGAGTGGGTGGGAGAGGGTGGTGCTCTCGCTTGACGCTGCGAAGGCTTTCGATAGCATTGAGTGGGAGTACACGGCCCCGATTGGACAGACAGCAGATTTGGCTTTCAGTACCATCTCTATGCTGATGACACACAACTATACACTTCAGCCCCTGACCTTACCCCTGCGGTATTAAAGAACACCAATGACTGTCTAGCTGCAGTTTCCAATATCATGTCCACTCTCTATTTGAAACTAAACCTTTCCAAAACTGAACTTCTTCTGCTCCCCCATCCACTAACCTCCCTAAATCGGACATCTCTCTCTCAGTATGCGGCACCACGATAACGCCTAGACAGCAGGCTCGCTGTCTGGGTATGTTTGACACCGATCTCTCCTTCTCCTCCCACACGCAATCTCTCGTCCGCTCCTGTCGCTTACACCTGAAGAATATCTCTAGAGTCCGCCCCTTTCTCACCCTGGAAACAACAAAAACCCTCACCGTGGCCCTAATTCATTCCCGCCTTGACTATTGCAACTCTCTATTAAGCGGCCTCCCCCTCACCAGACTTTCTCCTCTCCAGTCCATCCTTAATGCAGCAGCCAGGATCACCCATCTGGCCAATCGTTACTCAGATGCCTCTGCTCTGTGCCAGTCATTGCACTGGCTGCCCGTATACTACAGGATCAAATTCAAATTGCTTGTTCTCACCCACAAAGCTCTTCACAGTGCAGCACCCCTCTACCTATCCTCCCTCATCTCTGTCTATCACCCCACCCGCTCTCTACGTTCCTCAAATGACCTTCGACTAACATCTGCACTAATCCGATCCTCCCACTCCCGGCTCCAAGACTTTTCCAGAGCTGCACCAAACCTCTGGAATGCTTTACCCAAAGAAATCAGGACTATCCACAACTTGCATGGCTTCAGACGATCCCTAAAAACGCATCTTTTTAAGGCGGCCTATCATACTCCCTAATAAGTCCATTGTACTGTAGACAGTGAATGGGCTATCCCTCTGGACCTTTCTCTTCTACAAACTCCACCAAACCAAAAAGGTCTACACAGACTGTCTGATGACCATTCATGTAAGCTTAGCCCTATGCCCCACTTCCTCAAGATGCCTGGATCATCAGTGCAATAAGCCCCTGCACCTTGTGCAACCCCTATCCCGTTGTAGATTGTAAGCTCTTTTGAGCAGGGTCACCTTCATTTCTTGCTTTATTTATTGTATTTTCTTTTTTACATTGATTCTATGCCTATTGTTTTGTATCCAGTTATTGTACTTTATTTGTTCTTTACTGTAATTACTTACTGTATATTTTCTGTACTCTAACCCTACATTGTAAAGCGCTGCGGAATATGTTGGCGCTATATAAATAAAGCTTTATTATTATTATTATTACCTTTGGGTGGTACTGCGGGAATTGGGATTTGGAAACCAGTTTTTAGCGTGGGTGAAATTACTGTATTCTGCTCCTGTGGCGAGGATCCGCCTCAATGGTGCTTTATCAGATACTCTGAGGTTGGATAGGGGTACTAGGCAGGGCTGCCCGCTATCCCCCCTCCTGTTCGCTCTCGCCATTGAACCGTTAGCTGTTAAACTGCGTACTAGTCCTGATATCAGGGGTTTTCATCATGGGGCCCTGGAGGAGAGAGTGGCATTATATGCTGATGATCTCCTGCTGTTTTTGGGGGACACGTCACGTTCCTTAACTACAGCTATGGGACTTATACAGGAATTTGGAGAATACTCGGGTTTAAAAATAAATTGGGACAAGTCAGTGATTATGCCTGTGGATACTCTGTCTGCTGATACAAAAGTGGGAGATACATGTCTTAAAGTTGTCCGTGAATTTAAATATCTGGGTATAGTGGTGTCTCCTATTGTCTCTAATTATATTTCTTTGAATTTATTGGATATGATGGGTAAATTGCAGCAGAAAATTAATATTTGGTGTAAGCTTCCCTTGTCGGTAGTTGGTCGAACCAATCTGGTGAAAATGATATTGATGCCTCACTATACGTACTTCATAATTCTCCAATTTGGATTTCCATGCAAATTTTTTATAGATTTCAAGCTTTATTTAGGGAATTAATCTGGAAAAAAGGTGTCGCCAGAATCCACCTTGATACATTACAAAGGCCTAAGGACCAGGGGGATTGGCGGCCCCTAACCCCTGGGTGTACTTTCTGGCATCCCAGCTCCAACAGCTTGTCCTAATCCGCGGGAATTTGGAGAGATTGGTTCATGTCATTACGGGGGGACTCTCCATTACTTCCTTTTTAGAGGTTGGGCTCTTGGAGCGGGAGCGCCGAAAGTGTTTGCCAACCGTGGGGCTCATGCGAAAAATGTGGCAGAAGACTAAATTAATTCTAAAAGTGACAGGATATACTCCCTTTACCCCACTTTGGAATAATCCTGATTTGCCGGAAATGTATAAACTAGATGGAGGGGGTTTGTGGAGGGGATTGGGAATTTCGCTTGTAGCACAGATTTTGAATGGAGACGTTCTTAAATCATTTCAACAGTTGTCTGATGAATTTTCTGTCCCACGAAACACGTTTTATTTCAATCTACAGCTGCGTCATGCCTGGATGAGCCAGTCGAGACAATTGCAGAGTAAGATACAGCATCACTTACTGTTTAATACATTGCTTTGTCATAACGGGGGTAAGGGTCTTATATCTAGGATTTATGGCATTCTAATGCAGCAGTTCCAGTGGGAAAGACCGCTGCTGATCAAGGACAGATGGGAGCGAGATGTGGGTCCTATTGATAGTCAATCCTGGGAAGATATACTGGACAGTGTCCCACTTTTGTCTATGTGTGAGGCGCAGCGATTATCTCAGCTGTATTTGTTGCATAGGGTGTATAGGACGCCCAAATTTTTGTGTCAAGCTGGTCTTAGGGGAGACGACAAATGCCCAAAGTGTGGGGAGGAAGGGGCGGATCTGATACATATGTTTTGGACATGTAGGCAGGTGGCGGTCTTTTGGAATGCTTGTATTAATTATGTGAACAATGTGTTTGAGTATGCTTTATCACTTACCCCATTGGGTGTGTGTGTGTTGGGATGTGTGGGTCCTGGGCAATATGATGTTAGTGAAGAATTGGCTTTAAAACGTACCCTGTTCCAGGTTCGTAAAAGTAATAGCTACTCACTGGCTCGACTCTCAACTATTACAGCTACAAGAGTTTGTGGATAAAATGCGGAGTCTGATCAGATTGGAGGAGGGGGTGTATAAAAAAAGAAAGGCACTGCATAAATTCGATAAATCATGGAGTAGGTGGAGATACTTTCATGGTGACTATTTTGCAGCCCTGTTGGAACACGTTGAGATCCTAATGCTATCTGAGGTGATATAATTATTTCTCCTGAACGGAAATATCTTGGTGGCCGTATCTGTCATATGTTTTATTTTGATGTTACAGCATAATTAGTATTTGCCTTTATGATTGAAAACACCTGTGGATGATTATTCGGATATAATGTGGATGTGTCCAACTTTACTATGTGAAAAGGGTTTTTGGGAAAGGGGAGGGGGAGGGGGTATATTTGTATGTGGGATGCATAGGCTATTGTTAACTGTCTTCTCTGTTTTCTTTATGTGTTGTTACCTATTGTATTGAAAAAAATTATTTTTTTTCAATAAAAAAAAGTTCTGATTTCCTGCAGCATGTTTTTCCTGGTTTTCCCCCAGGATAAGGTTTTGCTGCCGTCGTCTCTTCAGAGGGTGGTTCTTCCTCCACCTCAATGAAGACATTTCTCTGCCTTCACTTTGCCCGACTCTAGTGCACCGTATTACGAATGCTCTGCTCACACTGAATGGTTAGGGCCCTTCGAAGTCTGATTTTTGGTTCATTCATAGAAAGGGCATGGCAGTGTCCAAGTCCACACATGACCAGACGGATAACGTCTACTATTCAGGACGCATAGCTATGTGGAACATGCCCACTCTAGTTGGACTGAGAGCGCTCTCCGCACGTGAGGTGGGGGCATCCTGGCCATTCCCCACCAGGCATTTCCAACCAGGTGGTAAGGTAACCACCTTGCCCAGCCTGCACACATTTGCAAAACTCTATAATGTCCCTATTCAGTCATCGTGTGATGCGAGTCTGAGTAGGCGTATCTAGCAGGTGGCGATAGTTCATCTTTAAGATGCATGTCTTGCAAAAATCTATTGATATTGTTATATGTGTTTTTCATTATACCCACCCAGGGATTGCTTTGGGACGTCCCATGATCCTATGTCTTCCAATGAGGCATTTGTGAAAAGGGGATTTTTGTGTGTACTCTTTGTAAAATCCTTTTCTCTGAGCCTCTAATTGGGGGACACAGCAGCCACCCTGTTGCCCGTTCCGGGCCGTTTGATATTCCTTTTAGATTCTTTGAGTCCTCTCTGTCTTCTTACAGACCTATGTTTTTATCTCTCCTACTGCTTTGGTCACTGATCTGGTTCAGCTTGTGCCAGCCAGGGGGTGTATACTGTAGGGGAAGAGCTACTCTGGGTTTTTTTCAGATTCTACTTAGTGTCGCCTCCTAGTGGACTGCAGCATAACATGGTCCATGGTCCTGTGTCCCCCAATTAGAGACTCAGAGAAAAGGATTTTACGGTGAGTACACACAAAAATCCCCCTTTTTTTCAGTTTTTTTTAACATTGTAATTTATGGTAAATAGATACAGTAACTGATCACTATTTATCTTCCATTGATGCTGATACAGTAAGATAAAAACAGATCCTTTACAAATGAGAGGAAAATGGAAGCTAAATAGTGATCAGTTACCGGATCCGTTCACCATAGACTTCAATGTTAAAAAAAATGGATCCTGCAAATGTAAATGTATTCAAAATAGACAAAAAAGTTGTGTTTGCACAAAGGATTGTGCTGGATCCGATGTAATGGACGATTTCTGGACGGGTGAACTCAGCCATAACCCTTTACGACCTAGAATGTACCTATACATCCTAAGTGGCCTCCCTCCCTTTGATGTGAGCTCACAGCTGATCTGATCATCTGACATGTGCAGCTGACAGGCGCGGGCCTGCACCTGGTAACACGTTAGGCTACATTCACATTGTGCATTTTTGGTGTGTTTTTGCTCATCAGTTTTTGTAGCCAAAACCAGGAGTGGGTGACAAACACAGAAGTGGTGACGTGTTTCTATTATACTTTTCCTCTGATTGTTCCACTCCTGGTTTTGGCTACAAAAACTGATGAGCGAAGACACACCAATACTACAGTGTGAATGTAGCCTAAGGAAGCCTATAAAATCAATAAAAAGTGTAAAAAAAGACACATAACTTCAAATCACCCCCTTTTGCTTCATTGAAAATAAAACTATTAAAAAACCAGATATTTGTTATTGGTGATGTCTGATCTATCAAACTATAAAATCAATTAATCTGATCTGTAAACTGCAGAACGAAAAAAAAAGTCCAAACACCAAAATTAAGTTTTTTGGTTGGTGCAACATTGGTAAAAAAAAATTCAATAACGGGTGATCAAAACATCGCATCTACCCAAAAGTGGTATCACTAGAAACGTCAGCTCAGAACACAAAAAATAAGCCGTCACACCGCCCCAGATCCCGAAAAATGAGAACGCAACAAGCTGCGAAACATGGTGGAAAAGCACTTTTTTTATTTTTTTTTTTATTTCTGATTTTTTTTTCGACACTTATATAACAGTAAAAGTAACATGTTTGGTATCTATCATCTAATGTCAAACCAAGGCCTCATATCGCCACATCAGTTTTACCATATAGTGACCATGGTGAGTGAAAACCCCAAACAATTGTGTAATTGCTCTATTTTTGCAATTTCATCGCACTTGGAATTTTTTTTCCTATTTTCCTGTTCAATATGGTAAAATAAATGATGTCATTCAAAAATACAACTCGTCCCACAAAGAACAAGCCACAATATATCTATACTGACAGAAAAATAAGAAGTTTTGTAAGGGAGGGGAAAACAGAAAATGAAAAATCAATGACACTAAATGCAGAAAACGAAATGTGAACGTCGCCCAACTCCACAATAGCCGCGGATCTCCCTCCACTGACTGTATAATACCTGTATCTGCTGCAGGGGCAGAATGACCGGCAGAAATATGTGACGGCGCGCCGGCTGAAGAGAGCAGTGGGGCAGATCAGATCTCAGTATCGCCAGGACTGGAAATCCCCAGAGATGCAGAAGCAGCAGACAGCGGTCGCTCTGTACTTGATAGATAAGGTACGGCGGGAGGCAACATCGCCGTCATGGCTTTTTATTTTTTGCAACTTTATTAGGTAATTGCAGTAAAGTCTTGACTTTTTTGATTTGTATAAATGGCTGACGATGGAGTGACTGCAATCTTCCCTCCACAGCTGGCGCTCAGAGCTGGCAACGAGAAGGAGGAGGGCAAGACAGCGGACACGGTGGGCTGCTGCTCTCTGCGGGTGGAGCACATCCAGCTGTACCAGAAGAAGGACGGACAGCACTATGTGGTGGAGCTCGACTTCCTGGGAAAGGATTCCATCCGATACTACAACAAGGTTCCGGTGGAGAAGGAGGTAACAGCCGCAGTGGTTACAGTCAGGGGCGGATTAACTACCATGTAACATGTCACATGATCATCTTTTCATAGATCATGTGATAGGTCATGTGATTAGCATATAGTTGTAAAAGCGAGAGAAGAACAACAGTGGTGCATGAAGCACGGTGCACATTTATTTCCACATTATATACAGCTCCATACATAACATAGGGCTATACTTAATAAAGCAGGGGTAGGAAATTGATTTAACATAGCCCCCTGTATACAGCAGGAGCCCACACAGAGGCCCCCCAGCTGCAGCGTGAGCTCACACAGAGCCCACCCGCAGCAGAAGGAGCCCACACAGGGCCCCCCGCCATCAACAGGAGCCCACACATAGTTTCCTGGCTGTGACAGGATCCCACACATAGACCCTGCATACAGAAGGAGGTCACACATAGCCCCCTGCATACAGCAGGAGCCCACACATAGCCCCCTGAAGGCAAAAGGAACCCATACATACATCCTATATACAGCAGGAGCTCCACATAGTCCCTGCATATAGCAGGACCTCTACATAGCCCCTGTATGCAGCAGGAACAAACACTTTGAACAGGTTAACAATTTGTTAGAGTCCAGTCCTGGCTGTAACGGACATTATCTGCTGAGTATGGAGCGAGATCACCCAGTGACCCCACTCCTCTCACTCCATATACGGCTGTTGTTGGTAAGGGGTAAAAGAGGACCTATCATGTCCCTAAACGCTATCATCCTTGAGATGTAGGGTTAATCTACAGGTTAATAGTGTTAGGCGGCCGTCACACGCTAAGATATCTCTAGCGATATTGTAAGCGATCACGTGCACGCGCGATCGCTTACAATATCGCTCACATCGCTGGTGAGATGTCACACAGACAGACTCACCAGCGATGTGGACCAGCGAGATCGCTGGTTACTATGGTACACATCGGGTTACTAGGCGCCGCGCATCGCTTAGTAACCCGACGTGGGAGATGGATCATCGAAGGAGATCGTGACATCACTCATCGCCAGATCTGAGCTCCGGAGCTCAGATCGCGATCTTGCGATTTCATCAATTCTCGCTCGTCGTATCTTGCCGTCACACGCACAGACATCGTTCACACAATGTTAAATCTGGCGCGTTCTAGCGATATCTTTCGCGATATCTGTGCGTGTGACGGCCGCCTTAGAAAGATGCCCAACTGCTGTACTGAAAGCGCAGCTAATGGAATAAAAAAAAGAACTTTATTCCTCCTGGGGCTGGCAGCTTTCAGTCATCCAGGTGTGTATGAAGCATCGACAGTCGCCGGGCCAGAAGTTTCACCGACAGCCGGCTGATGTACAGCACTGGGAACTGTCAATCAAAGTGACGGTGACTGTAAATGCTCCATACACAGACGCTTTTTTTGTGAAGGGGAGAAAAAGAGCTTCTGTAAAGATGCGCACAACCGTTGCTACCTCTCACCCTCCATCCCGATATCAATACCTCTAGGGATAATTTTATTCTGGCCAATTGATCCTTGCTTACTATATGTGTGGTATACAGTGCCTACAAGTAGTATTCAACCCCCTGCAGATTTAGCTCGTTGACACATGCGGAATTAACTTGGCATTGTGACATTTGGACTGTAGATCAGCCTGGAAGTGGGAAATGCAGTGCCACAAAAAATTGTTTTTAATTTATTTTTTTATTTTTTTTTTAAAGCGTTAAAAGTTAATTCAGAGGGTCATTTATTATTCAACCCCTCAAACCACCAGAATTCTGTTTGGTCCCCCTAAAGTATTAAGAAGTAGTTCAGGCACAAATAACAATAAGCTTCACGTGTGGATTAATTATCTCTTTTGCCAGCCTTTTCTGACTATTTAAGACCCTCCCCAAACTTGTGAACAGCACTCATACATGGTCAACATGGGAAAGACAAAGGAGCATTCCAAGGCCATCAGAGACAAGATCGTGGAGGGTCACAAGGCTGGCAAGGGGTACAAAACCCTTTCCAAGGAGTTGGGCCTACCTGTCTCCACTGTTGGGAGCATCATCCGGAAGTGGAAGGCTTATGGAACTACTGTTAGCCTTCCACGGCCTGGACAGCCTTTGAAAGTTTCCTCCCGTGCCGAGGCCAGGCTTGTCCGAAGAGTCAAGGCTAACCAAGGACAACAAGGAAGGAGCTCCGGGAAGATCTCATGGCAGTGGGGACATTGGTTTCAGTCAATACCATAAGTAATGTATTCCACCGCAATGGTCTCCGTTCCAGACGAGCCCTTAAGGTACCTTTACTTTCAAAGCGTCATGTCAAGGCTCGTCTACAGTTTGCTCATGATCACTTGGAGGACTCTGAGACAGACTGGTTCAAGGTTCTATGGTCTGATGAGACCAAGATCGAGATCTTTGGTGCCAACCACACACGTGACGTTTGGAGACTGGATGGCACTGCATACGACCCCAAGAATACCATCCCTACAGTCAAGCATGGTGGTGGCAGCATCATGCTGTGGGGCTGTTTCTCAGCCAAGGGGCCTGGCCATCTGGTCCGCATCCATGGGAAGATGGATAGCACGGCCTACCTGGAGATTTTGGCCAAGAACCTCCGCTCCTCCATCAAGGGTCTTAAGATGGGTCGTAATTTCATCTTCCAGCAAGACAACGACCCAAGGCACACAGCCAAGAAAACCAAGGCCTGGTTCAAGAAGGAAAAAATCAAAGTGTTGGAGTGGCCTAGTCAGTCTCCTGACCTTAACCCAATTGAAAACTTGAGGAAGGAGCTCAAGATTAAAGTCCACATGAGACACCCAAAGAACCTAGATAACTTGGAGAAGATCTGCATGGAGGAGTGGGCCAAGGTAACTCCAGAGACATGTGCCGGCCTGATCAGGTCTTATAAAAGACTATTATTAGCTGTAATTGCAAACAAGGGTTATTTCACAAAATATTAAACATAGGGGTTGAATAATAATTGACCCACACGTTTATGTTTAAAATTGATAAAAATTCAACTGAGCAACATAACTTTTTGGTTTGTAAGATTTATGCTTCTGTTAATAAATCCTACTCTCGTTTGCAGTTTGAAGGCTCTAACTTATTGGCATCTTATCAAACCACCTAAATCTGCAGGGGGTTGAATACTACTTGTAGGCACTGTACATGTCCATGGTGAATAATTCTTGTGGGGTGCACTGGTATTGTGACCTATGTTATAACGGTATAATTTGCTGCAGGAGCCATTTATAGCAGCACACATCTTAAGGGTTACTTCTCATACGTGTTGGGTTTTGCAAATTCTGACAATTTTCTATGAATATTATGTACGTATAGCCTCCATCCTACATAACCCCTCTTTGCTTTGATGTGTGATTTATTATACTGCATTTTGACCATAAGTATTGTCACCTGTGACTTGCACTAGTAATATCTGCATGCCCCCTTGCAGGCAATACCCGCATTGACTCTCATGACGCCCTACAAGCCCTGTTTATACCCTCTACTGTTTGATGTGGCAGACATTGTTGAATTGTCACTGTTTTTAAAGGGATCCTGTCACCCCCAAAACACCTGTAAACCTATTAAAACCTGTCCCTAGAGCATATTAACACTTTCCCTACACTCTTTTTACCTCCTAAATGCAGTAAGTGACATTGAAGAAAAACGTTTTATAAGTACCTGATTACTGATGATAATGAGTGACTATGCTATTCATAGTCACTCATCAAGACTGCCCCTCTGCTTCATATCACGCCTGAATAGGCGTGATCTACTGCCCAGATTCAAAATCGCGCTTCCCTGCTGTGCCCTGTGTCGTCCGAGGCTGCAGTGTGGCCGGGTGACGCGATCCGCGTCATTCCCGGCGCCGGGTGACGTATTTACACCGGCACCGCGCTGTCGGCTTCAAAATGTGCACTGCGCATGCCCACCCGGCCACACTGCAGCCTCGGACGACACAGGGCACAGCAGGGAAGCGCGATTTTGAATCTGGGCAGTAGATCACGCCTATTCAGGCATGATATGAAGCAGAGGGGCAGTCTTGATGAGTGACTATGAATAGCATAGTCACTCATTATCATCAGTAATCAGGTACTTATAAAACGTTTTTATTCAATGTCACTTACTGCATTTAGGAGGTAAAAAGAGTGTAGGGAAAGTGTTAATATGCTCTAGGGACAGGTTTTAATAGGTTTACAGGTGTTTTGGGGGTGACAGGATCCCTTTAATGGTTTTTTTTTTTAAAATAGTCAGGGTTTTCCTGTCATCACCTTGTCAATAAAACCTTTTCACTATCAACGGTTGTGCGCGTCTTTTCACTTGTGACGCAGCACCTGTATCACCTACTTCCCAGGCAGTGCACCCCATCACTTTTATCATTTGTGATGTGATTGTCATCTGTATTATATGGCTGTCTGACTGCGCCCTAACACTAAGGGCCACTTTACACACACCAACTTATCTGTCCAACTTCTGACCAACTTGCTGGTTGCAGTGAAATCATGGACACTTTGCTCCATTTTGTGGCTGTGTACAATGGAACAATGTGTCCATGATTTTACTGCAACCAGTAAGTTGTTCAGAAGTTGGTGTGTGTAAAGTGGCCATCACCCCAGATCTGCAGGATAGTAGTGATTTTTTTTAGTCTACAATCTTCCCTTTTAACCCCTTCATCTCATTTTCCATGTGGATTTTCTCCTCCCCTTCTTCCAAGAGCCATCACATTATTTTTCTGTCAGTATAGACATATGAGGGCTTCTTTTTTGTGGGACAAGTTGTACATTTGAATGACATCATTTATTTTACATATAGTGAACTGGAAAACAGGAAAAAAAATTCTGAATGTGGTGAAATCGCAAAAAAAAGTGCAATTTCCCTATTTTTTTGTTTTTTTTTTATTCACCATGTTCACTGTATGGTAAAACTGGTAAGGCCGGCTTCACAGCATCAGGTCCAGGGCTGTCCAGTGTAAACCTGACAGCCATGGACCCGATTTTGCTGTTAAACAGCCCTATGGGGCCAGATGGAACCGGATGCCACCTATGTGCCATCCGGTTTCCAACTGTCTGGAAGGATCCGGGTAAATTCGGATTTTCCTCCCGGACACAAAAACGTTGTCTCCTGTAAAGACTGGCGCTCAGGTAGCGTTCACAGGAACTTCATTTTGACAGCAACAGGCGGTCATCATCTGACCACTCACTGTCATGACAACCCATAGGTTTCCCGTGAACACGTCATGTGGTCACTGCTGGGAGTGGGGGGATGGAGTGATATCTACCAGCGTGTGTTAAGCCCCCATCACACATAGCGAGATCACTGATGTGTCACTGGTTATAGCCAGCAATCTCGCTATGTTTGACACGTAGCAGCGAACGGGCTCCCGCTGTGAGGTCGCCGATCGTCTCGGAATGACCTGGACCATTTCTTGATCATCGGGTCCCTGGGCAGCATGCATCTCTGTGTTTTGACACCTTAACAACGACCTCATTGGCGGCTCAGAACTCAGCCATGTAGGTCTGAGTCATCAGACTAGCTGCTGTGTGACAGGGTCCCAACTACCGCCGAGGTCGTTATACGGGTCGCCGTATCGTTGCTACATCGCTGGTGAGATCTGACTGTTTGACACCTCACCAGCGATTACATAGCGACGCTCCAGCGGTCCTTACCAGGTCTTTTCGTTGTCGAGATCGCTGGAGCGTCGCCGAGTGTAACGGGACCCTTAGATTGTGCATTGTGCGGTCAGAGTTTGACAATGCAATCTAACTAGTTAACAGTCGCAAGTGAATCTCCCATCCACCTGCGACTATTAACTGTGCGTCGGCTGATCAGATCATCCGATGTGTAGGGAAACATGGGCTCAGATTGTAAGCCCACATTAAAGTCAGGGACAAGACCAAGCATGTGTAGGTACGTCCTTGGTTGTGAAAGGGTTAAATGGTGTCTGGTTACCTAAAATGATTCTATGGGCACAGTGTGACAGAGTGGCAGTGGCATAAGTGAACACAAGCAGAATGTGCAGCTGCTGTGTTTGTAAGGGCACGGGGACATTATTGTCATTATTAAAACTTGTGAACAAAATGTGGATGATGGGAGTGGGGGTTAAACTACATGTAAAATACCCCTGCAGTCACACTGTGTATATAAACACAATATACAGCAAAATGTCCAAGCTGGAGGCACAGCGTGTAGGGGGAGGGGAGTAGTAGGGGGCACAGTCCAGGGGCATTTTCTATGGGGTTTAATGCTCTCCCATCCCCCACATTTATTCAGAAGTTTTAATAATTACAATAAAGTCTCCCCTACCCTAGGATCCAGAGAGATACTGTATACAGATAGTGCAGAGCAGTACCGGCGTCAGCAAGTCTCGGGGTCCTGAGCAGCTGGGGGAACCCACTGGCCATTAGGCACAAGCAGCCTTGACGGCCAAGGGCCCATCAAGGAAGACAGCCCTGATAAGAAGGGGCCCAGCAGGGACACTCAGCCTGCAGCATTACCAGTGCACATGGCTAATTAGAATGCGATTCAAATTAGCTATGTGCTGGCTCACATCTGAGCTCCCTCCTCAGCTGACTGCAGCAGAGTGATGAGTCATCACCCTGCGACCTCATCACACTGCTGCAGCCATGCAGGCAATGTGGAGTGTGGACAGGAGCCTGCTACAATGAGCGCAGGGATAGCAACTGAGGAGGAGAGGGGCTTCGGGGAGCGGAGGGAAGGTGAGCATAAACTTTATTTATTTTTTTTAACTATGTGCTGCATGATGGGGGACTATAGAGGCTGTCACTGGGCTGCTTGGAGGTTGTGCTTGGCTGTGGAGGCTGCTGCTGGGTTATGGAGGCTGTGGTATGGAGGCTGCTGCTGGGGTATATAGAGGCTGTTCTATGGAGGCTGTTGCTGGGACATAGAGGCTGCTGCTGGGTTATGGAGACTGCTATAGAGGCTGCTGCAGGGTTATGGAGGCTGCTGCTGGGGTATATGTAGGCTGTGCTATGGAGGCTGCTGCTGGGACATAGAGGCTGCTGCTGGGTTATGGAGGATGTTCTATAGAGGCTGCTGCTAGGTTATGGAGGCTGCTGCTGAGGTATCTGGAGGCTGTGCTATGGAGGCTGCTGCTGGGGAATATGTAGGTTGTGCTATGGAGGCTACTGCTGGGACATAGAGGCTGCTGCTGGTTATGGAGGCTGTGCTATAGAGGCTGCTGCTAGGTTATGGAGGCTGCTGCTGAGGTATCTGGAGACTGTGCTATGGAGGCTGATGCTGGGGTATATGGAGGCTGTGCTATGGAGACTGCTGGGCTATGGAGGCGGTTGCTGGGCTATGGAGGCTACTGCTGGGCTATGGAGGCTGCTGCTGGGCTTTATGGAGGCTGTGCTGGGCTATGGAGGCTGCTGATGGGCTATGGAGGCTAGGCTATGGAGGCTGCTTCTGGGCTATGGAGGATGCTGATGAGCTATATGGAGGCTGCTGCTGGGCTATATATATAATATGAAGGCTGTGCTGTAGATATTTTTTTGAGGTTGTGCTGTATATAGAATTTGGAGCCTGTGCTGGGCTATATATATTATTTGGAGGCTGGGCTGTATATATTATTTGGAGGCTGTGCTTTATATTTTGGAGGCTGTCGTGGGCTGTATATATAATATGGAGGGTGTACTGTGCTGTATATGTTATTTGGAGGCTGTAATGTATATATGAAATGGAGGTTGTGCTGTATACATTATTTAGAGACTGTGCTGTGTTGTATTTATATCATGGAGGCCAAGCTTTGCTGTATAAATTATTTTGAGGCTGCCTGTATATATTATTTGGAGGCTGTGTTCTGTATGTATAATATGGAGACTGCTGCTGTGCTGTATATAGTATTTGGAGGCTGTACTGTATAAATACTGTAATATGAATGCTGTGCTTGGCTATATTTATTATTTGGATGCTGTGCTGGGCATTAGTCTGTATATATTGGAAGCTGCTGCTGGACTGCCACAGCATCCAAATAATATATACAGCCTCCAAATAATATATACAGCAGAGCCTCCAAATATTATGTTGGCGTTATATAAATAAAGATTTATTATTATTATATACACCCCAGCAGCAGCCTCCATATAATATACACAGCTCAGAGCCTGTTTATTACATATATATAGCCCACAGAGCCCAAATATATGCAGCCCGCAGCCTCTACAGTATATTATACATAAAGCACAGCAGCAGCCTCTATACTATTTATACAGCTCCGCAGTCTCCATATTATATATACAGCCCAGAAGCCTTTATTATATATGCAGCCCTGCACAGCCTCAATATTATATAAACAGCCCACCCAGGAGCCTCTTTATTACATATACACAGCCCGCAGCTTCTATATTATATTTTTGAATCGTGGTGTGTGTTAAAGGGGCCCACTGAGATTGTTTTGCCCGGGGCCCACAAAACCCTGGAGCTGGCCCTGGTGCCAGTGCAGATAGAAGCTACTGATGTGCTCAATTGTGGTGACACAAGGCAGCCAGGCTCACCTCCTCCTACAGTGTCCATGCATGTAGGGGTAGCAGGGACTCCCAGCTCCATCCTCACTGCAGAAGGCAGGCATAGCTTCTGCACACTCCCGGGCTTTATGCTGGGCCAGCACTGTTACATGATGTCTGGCAGGGTGGGCTCCTGACCCAGCAACATCATTCCACCTGTGCTGCTGCCAGTGCCGCGGTGGCTGTCTGGAGATTATAATGGGTGCAATAATCTTCAGGCCCAAGGCCCCCTCTCCCCCGGGCAGGGCCCGGTTGTGGCAGCCCATTTTGACCCTATTATAACCCGCCCTTTGTCACAGGACCCGACTTCTGAACGTTATAAGACTTTTCTCATTTCCTTCGACTTCTGAACATTATAAAACTTTTCTCATTTCCTTTGTCACGATCTCCGCACACAATGTAAATCTCATTTCAGGTGTTCAAGAGATTGAAGAGTTTCAAGGAGAAGAAAAACCCGAAAGACAAACTCTTTGACAGACTGAAAGTGAGTAACATCCACAGCCCATGAGGGCGGCGAGGCCTGTGTGTGGGCCCACACCTGGACTCGGCTGAGTCTACATTGTGTGGTCCACACGTGGGCTCTTCTGTCCCACTTGATGACATCCTTTATTCAGCCATATTTATAAAAATGTTTCCTCCCTCCCCCCAGACCTCCATTCTGAACAAATACCTCCAAGACCTGATGGATGGACTGACAGCAAAAGTCTTCAGGACATACAATGCCTCCATCACCCTGCAGGATAAGCTGAAGGAGTTCACAAACGGTATGTGCCGGCCGCCAGTCTGTCCCGGGCAGGTACTGATCCGGGGCTGTCAGGAGGGGGTCAGCTTCTGGGTTTTATCTTGGGGATGATAGAAATGTCCAGTCACTTCTCTACAAGATGAGAAACCAATATAATCCTTAAAGGGGCGGGTCACTACTCGGAAAACTGATCCTTAAATACTATATCCCCAGTGTGAAATAACATTACATATACTCACCTCCTGCACTGGTGCTTCAGTAGTGATGCAGGCACTCGTGTACTGGTGGCTGCAGTGATGCCGGGGCTCATGTACCGGTGGCTGCAGTGATGCCGGGGCTCATGTACCGGTGGCTGCAGTGATGCCGGGGCACATGTACCGGTGGCTGCAGTGATGCCGGGGCTCATGTACCGGTGGCTGCAGTGATGCCGGGGCACATGTACCGGTGGCTGCAGTGATGCCGGGGCTCATGTACCGGTGGCTGCAGTGATGCCAGGGGGCTCATGTACTGGTGGCTGCAGTTGTGGCGCCCCACTGGTCAGTGCGCCACGAAGGGGTACTGCACCTAGACGAGCGTGTGTGGTATCTCAGTGGCCAGTGAATGGGAGTTTCGTATGTGATTTCATCCTGCATCCACACACTTAGCTCAGGGGGCCAATGGACCCTTCAGGGGACACAGAGGAAGGGCGCCCAGAAAGAGCGGTGACCCAGACAGAGAGGGAGCCTGATTGTGTGAGCTAACACCCAGCGTCAGTCCGTCTATTTACCGGTCTGAAAGAATCCCAGTCCACGGAACGGAGTGCCGGTTCCGAGCGCGGTGCAGGCAAGTATAACTCTGAGCCGCCAACACCCGTCAGACACAGGAGACTTCAGCCTCCGGGTCACCTGTAACAGCAACTCACCTAAGAGTTAGGACCTGCAGAAAATCCCTAGGAGGTAGAGGCAATCCAGAGAAGGTTCCTACCAGAGTTCAGAATTACAGAGGAAGTGAGACATACAGGAGACCAGGACAGGTTTCATACAGGCCAGGCTTCAACACAAGGGAGGACAGAGGGCGAAGCCGAAAGACTATCTTTGAAAGCCATAGGAGGACACCCCATTCATTGGTCACTACCCAGGCCAGCTACCCGTGACTGTAGACCTGTCTATCTAACTGTGAAAGTGACCAGTAAACTCGTACAGAGACTAAGCTACGTGTGTGTGTCATTCCTTACCGCCTGCAGAACTGCCGTGCTTTGCCTGTGACCTCAACTACAACTGTGACAACCAGTACTATAAGGATCTGCCCCGGGGACTCTGCTCCGCCTGCGGGGAGCCATATCACCCGGCTGCCTATCCATCATCCCCGGAGGTCTGCTGGCAGCGCTGGTGCCCCCACCAGATACCGCAGGTGGCGTCACAAACAATATACTTTTATTATTTTCTTTCCACACTTTTCAGCGACCACCAGGGCCACAGACCCGGGCACCGACCAGCAGTGACAACATCCAGTATCAATGCCCGGGATCCAAGTTCCCAAACCACAGGGTGAGTCACAGTGATGCCGGGGCTCATGTACCGGTGGCTGCATTGATGCCGGGCTCATGTACCGGTGGCTGCAGTGACCACGTGGCATAACAATGTGATTCGATCACCGGCATCACTGCACCCACTGGTGCATGAGCCCCGGCATCACCGTATCTACCGATACATGAGCCCCGGCATCTTTGCAGCCACCGGTAAATGAGCCTCGGCATCACTGCAGCCACCGGTACACGAGCCCCGACATTACTGCAGTAGCACTAGCGCTGGTGAGTATACATCATTTTATTTCACACTGGGGAATATTAGTAAGTGAGGATGGTTTGCCCAAGTAGTGACCCGCCTCTTTAAGTAGGAGGACAGAGGTGTCTGGTGCTGGGTGACATCTCCTACATGTTGTACGGTCGGTGCTGATCCTTTGCCTCATTTCACTTCTCCAGACGGCAGCAGAATCGCAGACAAGATCCTATCCTACAACCGAGCAAATCGAGCTGTTGCTCTTCTGTGTAACCACCAGAGGGCGCCACCCAAGACCTACGAAAAATCTTTGGAGAACCTGCACACAAAGGTATAAATGAGTCTCTGATCCGGGGGTCTGTCATCCGGGCTGGGGGTCCGGTATCACCTCCTGCTAACCCTGATATAATGCCTGCAGATTGAAGCCATTGAGTTGCACTTAAGAGAGGCAAACGATAAACTGGAGAAAGCGGAAGACGCCCATAAGGCGCAGAAAACCAAGATCACCAAAAAGTAAGGACTCCTCCTGTCACCTGCCTGTCCCCAGCGGTTCGTGCTGCTGCTCCTCTTGAGCCGGCATCCTATTCTCTACTCGCATCCAAAGCTGATCACTTAATGGTGGGTTTACACACACCAATTTATCTGTTCAATCTCTGAACCAATCTCTGGTTGCAGTGAAATCATGGATACATTGCTCCATGTTGTACACAGCCACAAAATGGAGCAATGTATCCATGATTTCACTGCAACCAGAGATTGGTTCAGAGATTGAACAGATAAATTGGTGTGTGTAAACCCACCATTACACTCACATGAATGTGATTGGGGTAAAAGACAGCAGGCACAGCTCTGGATGGGACTGGAGAAAAAGCAAAATTGTGATTGCAGCTCTGGATGTGACTAGCATAAAAGAGTAGAATTGTGATTGCAGCTCTGGATGGGACTAGAATAAAAGCAGAATTGTGATTGCAGCTCTGAATATGACTGGAGAAAAAGTAGAATTGTGATTGCAGCTCTGGAAGTGATTGGAATAAAAGCACAATTGTGATTGCAGCTCTGGATATGACTGGAGAAAAAGAGTGTAGAATTGTGATTGCAGCTCTGGATGTGACTGAAATAAAAGCAGAATTGTGATTGCAGCTCTGGATGTGACTGGAATAAAAGCAGAATTGTGATTGCAGCTCTGGATATGACTGGAGAAAAAAATGTAGAATTGTGATTGTAGCTCTTGATGTGGCTGAAATAAAAGCAGAATTGTGATTGCAGCTCTGGATTGGACTGGAATAAAAGCAGAATTGTGATATGCAGCTCTGGATGTGACTGCAATAAAAGCAGAATTGTGATTGCAGCTCTGGATGTGACTGGAATAAAAGCAGAATTGTGATTTCAGTTCTGGATGTGACTGAAATAAAAGCAGAATTGTGATTTCAGCTCTGGATGTGATTGAAATAAAAGCAGAATTGTGATTGCAGCTCTGGATGTGACTGAAATAAAAGCAGATTTGTGATTGCAGCTCTGAATGGGACTAGAGTTAAATACATCAGAATGGTGATTGCAGGTCTGGAGGGACTGGAGTATAAAATAGTGTATTTGCATTTTGTACCTGGTTACAGAATATTCATAGTCATCCAGAGCTGCAATCCCAAATTGTGATGTAACTGCAGAATTGTGATTGCAGCTCTTGATGTGACTTCTATATACTTTGCTCAGAGAAGTGATGTTTTTTTCTCCAGGGAGATGGAGAAGAAGAAGAAGGAGTGTGAGAGGCTGCAGGACAGCTAAAGAAAATGAAGAGTCAGGCGACAGACAAGGAGGAGAATAAGCAGATCGCTCTGAGCACGTCCAAACTAAATTACGTGGACCCGAGGATCACCGTCACCTGGTAAGAGATCCTGTGCATCGTCCACACAGCGCCCCTCATCTGTATGGCTGTGTCCGGTATTACAGCTCAGCCCCATCTCTGTTAATACTGACATTGCAGAATGGTCAGAGGTGTCACTGTGACTCTCGGGGAAGGGGGGTGCCTGGGTGATTGTGGGGGTTCATTATCCACCTCCCCTCGCTCACTGAGAATGGACACTACATTACAAATCTGGGGTTCCCAGCACCAGGGATCTGCTCCGATCCCCACCAGTCTCATATTGGGGACCCCACTATAGAGGTAGCCATTGATATTTTAGTCCTGGATGACCCTTTTAAGTGTGTATCTACTCTATAATTGCCGTAGGCATTTTCGTGTCGGCCCCCGAAAACGCCGTGGCTATGTCACACTGTGACGTCACCACGCGCGAGCAATGGCCGCTAAGCGGCCATTGCGAGTCGCTGGCCGAAAATAGAACCAGAGGCCCGGCTACACAGTTAGCGATTTACCGCTGAGGTAGCGCGAGCAATGGCCGCGAGGCCATTGCGAGTCGCTACGTCAGCCGCCACAAGTCCCCTTATACTTTGAATGGGGATCCATGCGAGTCGCTATCATACTACTACTACTACTACTACTACTACTACTACTACTCTCAATGGCCGCACAGCCCCCCCCCCTCAATGGCCGCACACACCCCCCCCCTCAATGGCCCAAAGTCAGCTGTGACCGCCTGGCCCTTGGACACTGGCTGCCATGCACACATCAGCTGGTAGGCTCCCATCACTTACCCACTGAGGACGGATCACTTCCAGCACCTCTTCACATGGCAGTGCTCTGGACTTCTGAATCGTCCTCTCCTCACTCAGACACCTGGCAGGTTCCTATCCAGCCTACTCACTCCCAGCTGCAACCCAGTGAGTCAATCAGCACATCTTCACTCACACACAGACCTGACATGTGATTAACCCCCTGTGCACCATTTAGGTTTAGCCCAGCAAAGCACTCATCCCCACAGGTTCAGCCGCTCATTAGGCTCATGAATGTATCGGATCTTCAGCACTCACACTCAGCTGTTTTACTCAGCGAGTCGCTGGCCGAAAATAGAACCAGAGGCTCGGCCACAAACTTAGCGATTTACCGCTGAGGTAGCGCGAGCAATGGCCGCGAGGCCATTGCGAGTTGCTACCTCAGCCGCCGCACCTGCCGCAAGTACCCCTATACTTTCTATGTTCTATGGGGATTACCGCAACCGCGCCGCAACCGTTACACTTGCGGCGCGGTTGCGGTAATCCCCATAGAAAGTATAGGGGACTTGCGGCAGGTGCAGCAAGTGCGGTTTTTTAACTTTAATAATAATAAAAATACTAAAAAAATAAATAAATAAATAATATAAATAATACACAATAAAATAAAACATAATAATAAAAAACAACAAAAAAAATAATATATAAAATTAATATATTAATTACATTAACTAATTAAATTTAAAAAATTAATCTAATACCCCCCCAAACAGTATTCAACACCCCCCAAAAAGTATTGCGCACCCCCCAAAAAGTATTGAACACCCCCCAAAAAGTATTCAACACACCCCCAAAAAGTATTCAACACCCCCCCAAAAAGTCCTCACACCCCCCCAAAAAGTACTCAGACCAGCTATAACTATTATAAGCAAATTTATGCACGTTCTAGAATCCCGATGCATTTGCATCGGGCTCACAGCTAGTTAACCTATAAATGACCTGGTGAATCAGCAATACCCGAGCTGTTCTTTTTTTCTCTTTGGACTGTCGTGTGTAGTTTACCTTGATCTCTGGCTGTGGCCGCCGCTGGTGGTTGTCTGTCCTCATACCTGTCCTTTCGTCCCCCTGCAGGTGTAAGAAGCATGGCGTGCCCATTGAGAGGATCTACAATAAAACTCAGAGGGAGAAGTTCGCCTGGGCCATCAACACACCCGAAGAAGACTTTGAGTTCTAACACTACCATTGTGTTTGTACTAGATGGGATTTACTATAGTTTGAGTGTCGGTATACTTATATATATTGTTTTGGCATATTGATATGGATAACTATTACTGTACCATAAACGTGTTGTGTACAGTACAGACCAAAAGTTTGGACACACCTTCTCATCCAAAGAGTTTTCTGTATTTTTATGACTGAAAATTGTAGTTTCACACTGAAAGTATCAAAACTATGAATTAACACATGTGGAATTATATACTTAACAAAAAAGCAAATTTGTAATAGAAAAGTTACCTTCACCAATAAGAAACAAAAAATTCACCATCACTGAAAAAGGGGAAACATTAAAATCAATGACAATCAACTATTAGATATCAGAGTATAAAAAAGATACCACTATAAAAATCTGGAGATCTCATAATGCGGTAAAGTAATACTGTCTTTTCGCACCGGATGTTGGACTTGTGCTGTGAAATCCTGTCCCGCACATGTAGAGTGGTCTCCCCTATATACGTGAGCCCACACAGACATTTAATAGCGTAAACTACATTTGATTAATTAAAAGTGAAATATCCCTTAATAGGAATACCTTGTCCTGTGTATGGATGAACACATGATGCTGAAATGTTGCACATGTAATGTATAAAATAAATGTATTTTTACTCGAGAACCTGTTTATGTGTTTATTTTTATTATTAAAGTGTTTAATTTCCTGGTAAAAAAATGTGTAGGGTTTTGCTGTATGTTCTATTGCCAGCGCAGGTAATCCAATCAGCTACTGGCTGGCAATCCACGCTGCCTGGTGTTACCTCACTTGCAATGAAAAATTTCAGGGGAGACCTTTTTTTTTTCATTAAATAAATCATTTTTAAAAAAAATTGGCGTGGGCTACGCCTTATTTTCTATTGCCAGCTAAGGTAACCCAGTTAGCTGAGGGCTGTAATTTTCAGCATGGTAAGGCCCAAGCGTTCTGGGCCCCCCATGCTGAAAATTGCAGCCAGCAGCTGCCCTAGAATTGGTGCCTCATTGAGAGACGCCAAAACTGGCAGTTACCCTGCTCTTCCAGCTGCCGTGTAGTGGTGGCAGACTGGGTAATAAAGGGGTTAATCTCAGCTTTTTTTTGGCAGCTGACATCAAGCCCTATTGCTAATGTCAGCTGTTAGTATGACAGCAGGCCAATAGCAATACTTTCAGTAAAGAGAAAAAAAACCACAATACCGAGATAAATCCCTTATTACATACAAAATAGACAGAGACAACTTATTATCCATTTCATGAGCTCCCACCATGTCTCCATCCGACATAATGCTGGCCTGTAATTGACATCATAGGTGACCTCAACTATAAGAGACAAAATGAGAAAACAAATCCTGAAAATCACATTGTCTGATTTGGAAAGAATTTTTTTTTTTTCAAATGTTGGTGGAAAATAAGTATTTGGTCACCTACAAACAAGCGAGATTTCTGGCTCTCACAGACCTGTAACTTCTTCTATAAGAGGCTCCTCTCTCATTACCTGTGTTAAAGTTAGAATTCTGTAATCCATTAGAAAAACATTATGAAGCCTTAAAATGTGTATTAGGTGCGTGGACGTCGGACGACGGCCTGCCGTTTCACGTCTAGTAGCTGCTTCTACAGGTCCTGACTGGCGTCTGATGTCATATCCGGTCATTATAATACCGGGCAATACTGACGTCATTACCAAAACATGAAATCATTAGTATCATTACAAATTGATGCTGTAACAAAGCATATAAATACATTCATTATTATACACCAAAACAGTATAAAAATCCATGTTTTCTCTAAAATTTAGTGAAAAGTCTCTCAAGCTTCTTGTAGTTACCTCAAGATTCTTAAGAGAGGTAGCTTGAACAAGGCAGCCGTAATTACCATAATAAAATGGCAATCATGGACCTTAACAGTCGCTCCTTGTTATTTTATTATTAAATCTATACTATCATATTAAAGTCAGTTGCTGGTATAATGCCATTCTTTGCTATCTAGCAACTTTTTGGCATATACACGAACAAATCTGCATGACTAATATCAATGATCACATGTGTATAGAACCATATTTTTCATGAAGCTAAACAGTGTCAATACTATAGTCATGATGGTATGTCAGGCAGAAAGACAGTCTGAACTGGCGGTGCATACCTATATGTATTTTCTGTTTAAGATAGGTATAGATAAATCAGTACTTTATGTATAAGATATTATAAGAACGCAGCCAGATCGTTCTTGTCGTTCATGCCTAACAATCCACATGCTTTAGATTTAATTATCCAGCGACTTTCCTGTTGCAAGAGGAGTTTGTGCATATCCCCTCCTCTTGTGGATGGAAAAACCCTCTCAATTCCTGCAAAGGACAGAACATCAGCGTCACCATCATGGTCTTCCCTAATGTGTTTAATAAGTCTAGGACTACCCACACCTGTATTGATGGACTTGTAGTGTTTCTTGAATCTAATACCGAGTTCTCTTATTGTTTTGCCTGTATAAAACCTACAAGGCTTATTAAGGCAATGGCTTTTGGTAAAGAAGATCCTGTATTTGTTAAAGAATAGGAAGAGATGTAACCACCAGTTCGGAGAATTTATTAAAAGCAGTATTAAAACAAACTGAGAAAGAACATGCGTTATTCAACATAAAATTGCGAGGCTTAAAGGGAACCTGTCACCTAATCTATGGCCCCTAAACTATCACTACCTGCCCCTACAGACCCTAACTAGCTCCCTAACCATCCCTGCCTGACCTAATAGGGCTTTATATAAGGTGAATTAAACACTTTAGAAACTTACATGATCAGTGGCAGTGGGGCGTTCCTGACAGTAGGGCGGGGTCCCCAGAGCCGCGCTCCCCCCGCCTCGCTCCCTTCCTAACGCCCTAATGGGCGGCATTGTGGATTTGAAGAGCGGGGGAGCCCAGTGGAATCATCCCGCCCCGCTCTTCATGACGCGAGACCGGAAACCGCGTCATTTCCGGTCCGCGCATGCCCAGTGCGGCGGGTGAAGTCGACGCGAGTGCCGGCGTCGCTAAGCAACGATCGGCAGCGTCTTCGGAAGGTGAGTATCGGCGGCCCCCCCTCCCAAAACTGCACATATATATGTGTGTGTAATCCACATGTATATATGGATTACACATATATATATATTCACTTTGATTAGGCATAGTTTATATGTGCATCTATATATATATATATATATATATATATAGATGCACTTATATACAGTTAGGGCCAAAATATTTGGACAGTGACACAAGTTTTGTTATTTTAGCTGTTTAGCTGTTTACAAAAACATGTTCAGAAATACAATTATATATATAATATGGGCTGAAAGTGCACACTCCCAGCTGCAATATGAGAGTTTCCACATCCAAATCGGAGAAAGGGTTTAGGAATCATAGCTCTGTAATGCATAGCCTCCTCTTTTTCAATGGACCAAAAGTAATTGGACAATGGACTCTAAGGGCTGCAATTAACTCTGAAGGCGTCTCCCTCGTTAACCTGTAATCAATGAAGTAGTTAAAAGGTCAGGGGTGGATTCCAGGTGTGTGGTTTTGCATTTGGAAGCTGTTGCTGTGACCAGACAACATGCGGTCAAAGGAACTCTCAATTGAGGTGAAGCAGAACATCCTGAGGCTGAAAAAAAAGAAAAAATCCATCAGAGAGATAGCAGACATGCTTGGAGTAGCAAAATCAACAGTTGGGTACATTCTGAGAAAAAAGGAATTGACTGGTGAGCTTGGGAACTCTAAAAGGCCTGGGCGTCCACGGATGACAACAGTGGTGGATGATCGCCGCATAGTTTATTTGGTGAAGAAGAACCCGTTCACAACATCAACTGAAGTCCAGAACACTCTCAGTGAAGTAGGTGTATCTGTCTCTAAGTCAACAGTAAAGAGAAGACTCCATGACAGTAAATACAAAGGGTTCACATCTAGATGCAAACCATTCATCAATTCCAAAAATAGACAGGCCAGAGTTAAATTTGCTGAAAAACACCTCAAGAAGCCAGCTCAGTTCTGGAAAAGTATTCTATGGACAGATGAGACAAAGATCAACCTGTACCAGAATGATGGGAAGAAAAAAGTTTGGAGAAGAAAGGGAACGGCACATGATCCAAGGCACACCACATCCTCTGTAAAACATGGTGGAGGCAACGTGATGGCATGGGCATGCATGGCTTTCAATGGCACTGGGTCACTTGTGTTTATTGATGACATAACAGCAGACAAGAGTAGCCGGATGAATTCTGAAGTGTACCGGGATATACTTTCAGCCCAGATTCAGCCAAATGCTGCAAAGTTGATTGGACGGCGCATCATAGTACAGATGGACAATGACCCCAAGCATACAGCCAAAGCTACCCAGGAGTTCATGAGTGCAAAAAAGTGGAACATTCTGCAATGGCCAAGTCAATCACCAGATCTTAACCCAATTGAGCATGCATTTCACTGGCTGAAATCCAGACTTAAGACGGAAAGACCCACAAACAAGCAAGACCTGAAGGCTGCGGCTGTAAAGGCCTGGCAAAGCATTAAGAAGGAGGAAACCCAGCGTTTGGTGATGTCCATGGGTTCCAGACTTAAGGCAGTGATTGCCTCCAAAGGATTCGCAACAAAATATTGAAAATAAAAATATTTTGTTTGGGTTATGTTTATTTGTCCAATTACTTTTGACCTCCTAAAATGTGGAGTGTTTGTAAAGAAATGTGTACAATTCCTACATTTTCTATCAGATATTTTTGTTCAACCCTTCAAATTAAACGTTACAATCTGCACTTGAATTCTGTTGTAGAGGTTTCATTTCAAATCCAATGTGGTGGCATGCAGAGCCCAACTCGCGAAAATTGTGTCACTGTCCAAATATTTCTGGCCCTAACTGTAGTTAGATTATATATATGTGTGTGTGTGCATGTATATATATATATATATATATATATATATATATATATATATATATATATATGTGTGTGTGTGCACACACACATATATATATATATATAATATATGCACATACACAAAAAAAATAATATATATATATATAGATATAGTGTTAGAGTATATTTATATTTGCATGTATATGTGCACATAGATTATATATACATATATATATGTATGTATGTGCACATATACATGCAAATATAAATATACTCTAACTATATATATATATTATTTTTTGTGTGTGTGTGCATATATTATATATATATATATATATCTATTATATAATTGCCGTAACTGACTTCCGTCGGAGCGGCGCTACTTCCGGTGGCTTTGTTAGCGAGTCCAGGTTTCATCTCCTAAGCGGCCATGGCAACTCGCGAAGCAATGCCCGCAAAGCGGGCATTGCGAGTCGTTGCAGATTTGCGAAGCAATGCCCGCGAAGGGCATTGCGAGTCGCTACCAAAGCCACAGGGGCTGCCTAAGAGCAGGGGCTGCCTAACAGCATGGCGCTGTGGCGAGTCGCTAACATACACCGCTATGCTATACTACAGTCCCATGCCCATACGCTTTATGCCTGACAGGCGTATGGCCATGGGACTGTAATATACCATAGCGCTGTACACTACAGCCCCATGCTCTTACCCACCCCCTCAGTGCGCCGCCTCTACCCCCCTACCCCCTAAGCCCAGCCGCACCTAAGCCCCTACCCCCTAAGCCCCGCCGCATACCCCCTAACCCGCACCTAAGCCCCTACCCCTGCCTATCCCCGAACCCGCACCCGCCGCATACCCCCTAACCCGCACCTAAGCCCCTAGCATGCCCGCACCCGCCGCATACCCCCTAACTCGCACCTAAGCCCCTAGCATGGCGCTGTGGCGAGTCGCTAACATACACCGCTATGCTATACTACAGTCCCAGGACAGGCGTATGGCCATGGGACTGTAATATACCATAGCGCTGTACACTACAGCCCCATGCTCTTAGCCACCCCCTCAGTGCGCCGCCCCTACCCTCCTACCCCCTAAGCCCAGCCGCACCTAAGCCCCTACCCCCTAAGCCCCTACCCCCTAAGCCCCGCCGCATACCCCCTAACCCGCACCTAAGCCCCTACCCCCTGCCGCACCTAAGCCCCTACCCCCTAAGCCCCTACCCCCTAAGCCCCGCCGCATAACCCCTAACCCGCACCTAAGCCCCTACCCCCTGCCGCACCTAAGCCACTGCCTGCACCTAAGCCCCTACCCCCTGCCGCACCTAACCCACTGCCTGCACCTAAGCCCCTACCCCTACCCCCTAAGCCCCTACCCCCTAAGCCCCGCCGCATACCCCCTAACCCGCACCTAAGCCCCTACCCCCTGCCGCACCTAAGTCACTGCCTATCCCCGAACCCGCACCCGCCGCATACCCCCTAACCCGCACCTAAGCCCCTAGCATGCCCGCACCCGCCGCATACCCCCTAACCCGCACCTAAGCCCCTAGCATGGCGCTGTGGCGAGTCGCTAACATACACCGCTATGCTATACTACAGTCCCATGACAGGCGTATGGCCATGGGACTGTAATATACCATAGCGCTGTACACTACAGCCCCATGCTCTTAGCCACCCCCTCAGTGCGCCGCCCCTACCCCCCTACGCCCTAAGCCCAGCCGCACCTAAGCCCCTACCCCCTAAGCCCCTACCCCCTAAGCCCCGCCGCATACCCCCTAACCCGCACCTAAGCCCCTACCCCCTGCCGCACCTAAGCCACTGCCTGCACCTAAGCCCCTACCCCCTAAGCCCCGCCGCATACCCCCTAACCCGCACCTAAGCCCCTACCCCCTGCCGCACCTAAGCCACTGCCTGCACCTAAGCCCCTACCCCCTGCCGCACCTAACCAACTGCCTATCCCCGAACCCGCACCTAAACTAAGCCACTACCCCCTAAGCCCCGCACCTATCCCCGAACCCGCACCTAAGCTAAGCCACTACCCCCTAAGCCCCGCACCTAAGCCCCTAACACCTGCCGCACCTAAGCCACTGCCTGCACCTAAGCCCCTACCCCCTGCCGCACCTAACCAACTGCCTATCCCCGAACCCGCACCTAAACTAAGCCACTACCCCCTAAGCCCCGCACCTATCCCCGAACCCGCACCTAAACTAAGCCACTACCCCCTAAGCCCCGCACCTATCCCCGAACCCGCACCTAAGCTAAGCCACTACCCCCTAAGCCCCGCACCTAAGCCCCTAACACCTGCCGCACCTAAGCCACTGCCTGCACCTAACCCCCTACCCCCTAAGCCCCGCCGCCTCCTAAGCTCCCGCCGCTTTCCCCCGCCGCTGTCGCTAACACCTAAAGCCCTACACCCGAAGCCCCCACCGTCCTCTAACCTAACGCCCCCGTCGATCACTTACATGCCTTCTTAGTCATCTGATCGTCCGTCCCATCCACAAGTCCTCCGTCCGGCCAGGCGTCCTCTTCCTCCGGCCCCGGGGGTCTTCTCTCTTCTTTCCGCCATCTCCGTCTCTTCGTCCGGCCCCGGGGATCTTCTGTCTTCTTTCCGCCAACTTCCAGCTCCGACGTCCTCTTCTGTTATCATTAACATAGAATGGACGACAAATCCGCCATTCTATCTTAATGAGATGTGAGGGGCTCTTCTGATTGGTCGCTGTCTACTGCCCTCAGCCAATCAGAAGAGGCCCTCATTTCCCATTGAAATACATTAGCGGTGTGTCGGCGATTTTATGGCCGGCCACCTGGTTCTATTTGTCGGCCCTAAAATCGCGGACACACCGCTAATGCATCTCTATGGGCAGTCAGCCCGATTTCGGATTGGTCGACGACCAATCACAATTCGAGCTCACTGCCCATAGAGATGCATTAGCGGTGTGTCCGCGATTTTAGGGCCGACAAATAGAACCAGCTCGGCGGCAATAAAATCGCCGACACACCGCTAATGTATTTCAATGGGAACAAATAAATTTAATAATAATAAAAAAAATAATTAAAAAAGAATTAAAAAACAATTAAATTTCAGCGGACCTGAATGAGAACTGTGTCTCAGCCTAAATAATAAATTTAATAATAAAAAAAATAATTAAAAAATAATTAAAAAATAATTAAATTTCAGCGGACCTGAATGAGAACTGTGTCTCAGCCTAAATAATAAATTTAATAATAAAAAAAATAATTAAAAAATAATTAAAAAATAATAAAAAAATCAATAAAAAATAATAAATAATTCAATAAAAATAATAATAAAAAAATTAAATATATGCTAATTATATCAGCCCTTTCAGCGGACCTGAAAGAGAACTGGGTCTCAGCCTAAATAATTAATTTAATAATAAAAAAAATAATTAAAAAATACTAAAAAAATAAATAAAAAATAATAAATAATTCAATACAAATAATAATAAAAAAAATACATATATGCTAATTATATCAGCCCTTTCAGCGGACCTGAAAGAGAACTGGGTCTCAGCCTAAATAATAAATTTAATAATAAAAAAAATAATTAAAAAATAATAAAAAAATAATAAATAATTCAATAAAAATAATAATAAAAATATTAAATATATGCTAATTATATCAGCCCTTTCAGCGGACCTGAAAGAGAACTGGGTCTCAGCCTAAATAATTAATTTAATAATAAAAAAAAATAATTAAAAAATAATAAAAAAATAATTTAAAAATAATAAATAATTCAATAAAAATAATAATAAAAAAAAAATACATATATGCTAATTATATCAGCCCTTTAGCGGACCTGAAAGAGAACTGGGTCTCAGCCTAAATAATAAATTTAATAATAAAAAAATAAATTAAAAATAATAAATAATTCAATAAAAATAATAATAAAAAAATTAAATATTTATCCTATTCATGGTATTATTAATGCTATTAATGCTAATAATAATGCTATTAATGCTATTAATGCTAATAATAATGCTATTAATAATGTTATTAATGCTATTATTAATGCTAATAATGCTATTATTCATGCTATTAATGCTAATAATAATGTTATTAATGCTATTAATAATGCTATTAATTATGCTATTAATGCTAATATTTCTCCTATTAATGCTATTAATGCTAATAATAATGCTATTAATGCTATTAATAATGCTATTAATGCTATTAATTATGCTATTAATGCTAATATTTATCCTATTCATGGTATTATTAATGCTATTAATGCTAATAATAATGCTATTAATGCTATTAATAATGTTAATAATGCTATTATTAATGCTAATAATGCTATTATTAATGCTATTAATGCTAATAATAATGCTATTAATGCTATTAATTCTGCTATTAATGCTAATATTTATCCTATTAATGCTATTAATAATGCTATTAATGCTAATATTTATCCTATTAATGCTATTAATGCTAATAATAATGCTATTAATGCTATTAATAATGCTATTAATGCTATTAATGATGCTATTAATGCTATTAATGCTAATATTTATCCTATTCATGGTATTATTAATGCTATTAATGCTAATAATAATGCTATTAATGCTAATAATAATGCTATTAATGCTATTAATAATGTTATTAATGCTATTATTAATGCTAATAATGCTATTATTAATGCTATTAATGCTAATAATAATCTTATTAATGCTATTAATTCTGCTATTAATGCTAATATTTATCCTATTAATGCTATTAATACTATTAATAATGTTATTAATGCTAATATTTATCCTATTAATGCTATTAATGCTATTAATAATGCTATTAATGCTATTAATTATGCTATTATTGCTATTAATGCTAATATTTAATCCTATTCATGGTATTATTAATGCTATTAATGCTAATAATAATGATATTAATGCTATTAATGCTAAATATATATGCTATTAATGCTATTAATAATGTTATTAATGCTATTATATAATGCTAATAATGCTATTATTATATGCTATTAATGCTAATAATAATGTTATTAATGCTATTAATAATGCTATTAATGCTATTAATTATGTTATTAATGCTAATATTTCTCCTATTAATGCTATTAATGCTAATAATAATGCTATTAATAATGCTATTAATGCTATTAATTATGCTATTAATGCTAATATTTATCCTATTAATGGTATTATTAATGCTATTAATGCTAATAATAATGCTATTAATGCTAATAATAATGCTATTAATGCTAGTAATAATGTTATTAATGCTATTATTAATGCTAATAATGCTATTATTAATGCTATTAATGCTAATAATAATGCGATTAATGCTATTAATAATGCTATTAATGCTATTAATTATGCTATTAATGCTAATATTTATCCTATTAATGCTATTAATGCTAATAATAATGCTATTAATAATGCTATTAATTATGCTATTAATGCTATTAATGCTAATATTTATCCTATTAATGGCATTATTAATGCTAATAATAATGCTATTAATGCTAATAATAATGCTATTAATGCTATTAATAATGTTATTAATGCTATTATTAATGCTAATAATGCTATTATTAATGCTAATAATAATGCTATTAATAATGCTATTAATTATGCTATTAATGCTAATATTTATCCTATTAATGCTATTAATACTATTAATAATGCTATTAATGCTAATATTTATCCTATTAATGCTATTAATGCTATTAATAATGCTATTAATTATGCTATTATTGCTATTAATGCTAATATTTATCCTATTCATGGTATTATTAATGCTATTAATGCTAATAATAATGCTATTAATGCTAATAATAATGCTATTAATGTTATTAATGCTATTATTAATGCTAATAATGCTATTATTAATGCTATTAATGCTAATAATAATGTTATTAATGATGCTATTAATTATGCTATTAATGCTAATATTTATCCTATTAACCCCTTCCAGACCCTTGGCCCACCCCTGGGCCATGGAATGATCGGGCTCCTGCAGGTCGAGTGAGGGTGTCACTGACCTGTCACTCGGCCTGCAGGTACATGGGGAGTTGTACAACACCCCAGGGGGGGTCGATTTGCCCCCACCCCCACCCGGCTACAGGCGCAGTGATTGGCACTCAAAAGTGAAAGTGAAAATCACCGCGCCTGTAATGCTTCCCTGCCTGCCGCTGCTATCCCTACCCTCCAATCTTCTCCCCTGTCATCCTCTAACTGCCCCCCACCTCTTTCCTGCCCCCTCTTCATCTTTCTTACCCCCCCTACTTCCTTTTCCTGCTGCCTGCTTACTGTCCCTGCCGCCCGCTTCCTCTTCCTGCCGCCCGCCTCCTCCTGCCTGCCCCCACTTCCTCCTGCCTGCCCCCGCTTCCTCCTAAGTGCCCCCCTACTTCTCCTGTCACCCCCCTCTTCCCCCTTCCTGCCCCCCCGATCACCGGAGTGGCAATCGCCTCTCCCACTCACCCCTCCGGCGGCCGCTCTGTCTCCACTGCGTCCCGCTCCTCCTCCTCCTCTTCACCGCCTCCGGATCTGACAGCTCTGTGCTGGAGCTGCCAGATCACTTTCTACAGCTAGATCCTGAGGATCCCGATCTCCCTGCATGGGCATCGAGCTGCAGAAAGCGATCTGACAGCCCGGACGCAGTGATGCACATAGTGGGTCAATGCGCCTGTGCTGCCAGATCGCTTTCCGCAGCTCGATCCCCATGCATGGGGATCGAGCTGCGGAAAGCGATCTGGCAGCCCAGGTGCAGTGATGCACATAGTGGGTCACTGCGCCCGGGGTGTCAGATCACTTTCTGCAGCTCGATCACCATGCTGGCGGGTTGGGCTCCAGAGTAGCGATCTGAAAGCAAAGGCGATCGAGCGGCGTGGGACCTTCGTTGTGGACTACGTCGGAGCGATCGGGCGTCGTGGGACCTTCGTTGTGGACTACGTCAGATCTTTTTATAATAAAGATGGAGTCCGAATTGTGTCTGTGTTTTTTTTTCAAATAAAAAGATTTTTCTCTGTGTGTATTTATTGACTATTTACAGTACTAGAGATTCCTAATGGCGGGTCTAACATTGGCCCTATATTATGAATCTCGGGCTTAGTGCCAGCTGCCAATAAAAAGCTGGCATTAACCCCTTTATTACCCAGTTAGCCACCGGTACCAGGGCAACTGGAAGAGCGTGGGTACAGCGCCAGAAAATGGTGCTTCAATGAATGCGCCATTTTCTGGGGCGGCTGCGGGCTTCAATTCGCAGCATGGGGAGCCCAGAACGCTTGGGCCTCTCTATGCTGAGGATTCCAGCCCCCAGCTGCCTAGTTGTACCTGGCTGTATTTTTGGTTCCAGCCAGGTATGACGAGGCAGCTGGTGGCAGTCCGTAGCTGCCAAGTTGTACCTGGCTGGACCAAAAATATGGCGGAGCCCTATGTCATTTTTTTTCTAGAAATAATTCTAGAAATAAAAAAAAAAATAGGCTTCGCTGTATTTTTGGTTCCAGCCAGGTACAATGAGGCAGCTGGGGGCTGGTGGCAGTCGGTAGCTGCCAAGTTGTACCTGGCTGGACCAAAAATATGGCAGAGCCCCATGTCATTTTTTTTTTTTTAATTCTACAAATAAAATGACATGGAGCTTTGCCGTATTTTTGGTTGCCAGCCAGATACAACATGGCAGCTAGGGGGCTGGAATCCTCAGCATGGAGAGACCCAAATGTATTGGGTCCCCTATGCTGCGAATTTTAACTACTAGACTAGTATGTTTTTTCACAAAAAGTTTCTTTATTCATTTATACGTCTCAATTTGTGAAGCACATGGGGGTTCAAAGTGCTCACTGTGCATCTAGATATGTTCCCTGGGGGGTCTAGTTTCCAAAATGGGGTCACTTGTGGGGAGCTCAAATGTTTAGGCACACAGGGGCTCTCCATACGCGACCTGGTGTCCGCTAACCATTCCAATTGTTGGCAAACACTAGGTTGCGTATGGAAAGCCCCTGTGTGCCTAAACATTGGAGCTCCCCCACAAGTGACCCCATTTTGGAAACTAGACCCCCCAAGGAACCTATCTAGATGCATAGTGAGCACATTGAATCCCCAGGTGCTTCACAAACTGATCCGTAATAAGGTAAAAATACTTTTTTTTCACACAAATTTTCTTTTTTAATTTGTACGGATCAATTTGTGAAGCACCTGGGAGTTCAAAGTGCTCACTATGCATCTAGATATGTTCCCTGGGGTGTCTAGTTTCCAAAATGGGGTCACTTGTGGGGGAGCTCAAATGTTTAGGCACACAGGAGCTCTCCAAATGCGACATGGTGTCCGCTAACAATTTGAGCTGATTTTCCATTCAAATTGTTAGCGGACACCATGTCGCGTTTGGTGAGCCAGTGTGTGCCTAAACTTTGGTGCTCCCCCACAAGTGACCCCATTTTGGAAACTAGACCCCCCAGGGAACATATCTAGATGGGTGGTGAGCATATTGAACCCCCAGGTTCTTCACAAATTAATTCATGAAAATGAAAAAAAATACTTTTTGTGGAAAAAAAGTACTTTTTAATTTTTACGGATCAATTTGTGAAGCACCTGCGGGTTCAAAGTGCTCACAATGCATCTAGATATGTTCCCTGGGGGGTCTAGTTTACAAAATGGGGTCACTTGTGGTGGAGCCCCAAAGTTTAGGCACACAGGGGCTCTCCAAATGCGATATGGTGTCCGCTAACAATTTGAGGTGATTTTCCATTCAAATTGTTAGCGGACACCATGTCGCGTTTGGAGAGCCCCTGTGTGCCTAAACTTTGGAGCTCCCCCACAAATGACCCCATTTTGGAAACTAGACCCCCCAGGGAACTTATCCTGATGAGTGGTGAGCATATTGAACCCCCACATGCTTTACAAATTGATCTGTGAATATGGAAAAAGTACTTTTTTTTCACAAAAATGTTCTTTTAGCCTCAATTCTTTCATTTTCACATGGGTAACAGGAAAAAATTCATCCTAAAATTTGTTGGGCAATTTCTCCTGAGTACACCGATACCTCATATGTGGTCATAAACCACTGTTTTGGCGCGCGACAGGGCTCAGAAGTGAAGGAGCGCCATTTCACTTTTTGAATGGAAAATTAGCTCCAAAAGTCAAATTGCGCTCTTTCTCTTCAGAGCCCTGCCGTGCGCCCAAACCGTGGTTTATGATCACATATGTGGTATCGATATACTCAGGAGAAATTGCCCAACAAATTTTAGGATCCATTTTATCTTGTTGCCCATGTGAAAATGAAAAAATTGAGGATAAAAGAACATTTTTGTTAGAAAAATTAAAATATCCATTTTTTTGTTTCCAATTTGCTTAGTTCCTGTGAAGCACCTGAAGGGTTAATAATCTTCTTGAATGTAGTTTTGAGTAGCTTGAGGGGTGCAGTTTTTGGAATGGTGTCACTTTTGGGTGTTTTCTGTCATGTAAACCCCTCAAAGGGACTTCAAATGGGATGTGGTCACTAAAAAAAATGGTTTTGTAAATTTTGGTGGAAAAATGAAAAATTGCTCATGAACTTTGAACCCTTATAACTTCCTAACAAATTTTTTTTTTTTTTCCAAAATTGTGCTGATGTAAAGTAGACATGTGGGAAATATTATTTCATAACTATTTTGTGTCACATACCTCTCTGGTTTACCAGAAGAAAAATTCAAAATTTGAAAATTGCAAAATGTTCAAAATTTTTGCCATATTTTGGATTTTTTCACAAATAAACGCAAAAATTATCGACCTAAATTTAATACTAACATGAAGCCCAATATGTCACGAAAAAACAATCTCAGAATCGCTAGGATCCGTTGAAGCGTTCCCGAGTTATAACCTCATAAAGGGACACTGGTCAGAATTGCAAAAAATGGCAAGGTCATGAAGGGGTTAATGCTATTAATGCTAATAATAATGCTATTAATGCTATTAATAATGCTATTAATGCTAATATTTATCCTATTCATGGTATTATTAATGCTATTAATGCTAATAATAATGCTATTAATGCTAATAATAATGCTAATAATAATGCTATTAATGCTATTAATAATGTTATTAATGCTATTATTAATGCTATTAATGCTAATATTTATCCTATTAATGCTATTAATGCTAATAATAATGCTATTAATGCTATTAATAATGCTATTAATGCTATTAATTATGCTATTAATGCTATTAATGCTAATATTTATCCTATTAATGGCATTATTAATGCTATTAATGCTAATAATAATGCTAATAATAATGCTATTAATAATGCTATTAATTATGCTATTAATGCTAATATTTATCCTATTAATGCTATTAATAATGCTATTAATGCTAATAATAATGCTATTAATGCTATTAATAATGTTATTAATGCTATTATTAATGATATTAATGCTAATAATAATGCTATTAATAATGTTATGAATGCTATTATTAATGTTATTAATGCTAATAATAATGCTATTAATGCTATTAATAATGTTATTAATGCTAATAATGCTATTAATAATGCTATTAATAATGCTATTAATACTCTTATTAATGCTCATAATACTGCTAATAATGCTCATAATACTGCTATTACTGCTAATAATAATGCTATGGCTTATATTATTGCTATTGATGATGCGATTATTATTTAAAAATCTTTAAAAAAACAATAAACATATTTTAGATACCCCATGCATTTGCATCAGGTTAACAGCTATAACTACTATAATCAAATTAATGCACGTTCTAGAATCCCGATGCATTTGCATCGGGCTCACAGCTAGTATATATATATGTATGTAACTATATATACACACATATATATATATATATATATATATTAATATATATATACGTACAAACAATCGCAGCACTCCCTTGGAGACGTTCAATGGTGTTTATTCCAGCTTGCAAACAGGTACAATGGCAACGTTTCAGGCACAAACGCCCTTATTCCTGCAATCACTGAATGATACTCCTTCCTTTTTATAGCTCTTGTTTACATTACGTCAATTATTCTAATTATTTCATATGTACATATCATTATAACATTCCTGTACTAATACACCAAAAATCCTGTGCTATTATGTGCTTTTAGAATCTTCATTCATGATTCATTCACTATATTCCATATAAGTGCATATATGAACCCTCATAATTGGAAGCCTCTCATATTCCAGCCATTAGTTATAACAAACCCCTTTCCTTTTTATAGTTATCATAACTGTTATAATAAGGGTCGCTGTTTGTTTGGATGAAGTACATGACGGCGACTGGAGCCCTCCTCCCTGCTGCGTCTGTTTATCTCTGCCTCGTGATTCCGGCGTCCCGGAAGCCGCCCTGCCTCCCGTGGCATTGTGGGTAGTTGCGCACTGCGCATGCGCGATCCCTCTTTGCCGATCTCTATGTGAGTGCGTCCTCATATTCCAACGGCGCCATCTTGTTAGCTGGCACCTTGCCCTCACCTTATCCAAACTTACTTTGGGGTTTATTTTGCTCACATTACCACTATATTTAGGTGCTGGGACGTAATTTAAAGTGCTAGTGCTCATTTTATATACAGGCTATTGCCTAATTCTGTGTCAGGGAACAAAGTGCTATTTTATACATCAGTGCTCAGCGCTTGTGCCACCTTTTAGTGTATATTGCATTAAGTCCTATACTATGGATAATTATAATTCTATTATGTGGGTACTCACCCCTCATTAGGTTATATATACTGCTCAGTTTTTTATTTAGACTGAGCCTATGTATTCCAATAGTCTTAGAACTCTGCTTATTTACCTTCTATTAAAGTGCTTAGTGCTATTGTGTAATCGTTACCGTTTTCTTAAAAAGGGGGGACCCCAAGAAAGGGGAAACTTTCACCCTGTTAGTGCTTGGTCATTAAACCTGATCCTGTGCCTACCCAAGGTCTCCCGACCATAAATTAGTATTTTTTCCCTTACCACATTCTCATTACAGTGCATTATATAAATATTTGTGAAAGGAAGTAAAATATCAACAGACGCCCCACTGAGTCAGGGCTCCATAGACCGTCACATTCTTTACAATTATAAATATGTCTACTTTACTATTGCTGTCAATCAATCTTCAGGCTTCCAATTTTGGTTCTGTAAAAGGACAAATAGACAAAATTAGTTCACCAATAAAACCTTACAAAAAGTGCTAAAATTGTTAAAACCAGTGATTTTCCCAAAAAAGTCAATACTGTATTCTAGTATCTAGGGAGGACAAAACTTAACGGGGTTTTCATGAAAATGGTTTGTTCAGGTGATTGTATTAAGCTTATAATCAACGTTTAGACCTCCTGGTTTTAATGTGCCCAATCTCTTAATCCATCTCAATTCCTTTTCTAGTAATAATTTTTCTCTGTCCCCTCCCCTTCTCAATGGTGGGACGCCATCAATTATTCTACATTTGAGGTCTCTCTCATTATGCTCAGCCTCTAAAAAGTGTTTAGGTACGGGCAAGTTTTGTTGTTTCTGCCGGATGCTACACCTGTGCAGGTTCATCCGTACCTTGAACTCTAGCGTAGTTTCTCCGACATAATACAACTTGCAGGGGCATTCTAGCAGATATACCACGAAGTCAGAACTACAAGTGTAAAATTCTTTTATCTCATATCTCTTTCCTTTTACTTCAAAGGCATTTCCTTTTATCATATGTGGGCAGTTGACACAGTTTACACAGGGATAGCATCCTGTTCTTTTCCTACCTGTCATTGTTTTTGTGGTAAAAAAGTACTTTTTCATTTTTACGGATCAATTTGTGAAGCCACTGGGGGTTGAAAGTGCTCACTATGCATCTAGGTAAGTTTCCTGGGGGGTCTAGTTTCCAAAATGAGGTCACTTGTGGGGGAGCTCCAATGTTTAGGCACACATGGGCTCTCCAAACGTGACATGGTGTCCGCTAATAATTGGAGCTAATTTTCCATTCAATTTGTTAGCGGACACCATGTCAAGTATGGAGAGCCCCTTTGTGCCACCAGCACAAGGGCAACTGGAAGACTTGGGGTACAGCACGAGAAAATGGCGCCTCTAATGAATGCGCTGTTTTCTGGGGTTTCTGTGGGTTGCAATTTAGAGCGTGGGGGGCCCACGTTTGGGTCTCTCCACGCTGAGGATTGCAGCCCCCCCAGCTGCCAAGTTGTACCTGGCTGGCAACCAAAAATATGGCAAAGTTCCATGTTATTTATTTGTAGAAGTAATTAAAAAAAAATGATGTGGGGCTTCGCCATATGTTTGGTCCAGCCAGGTACAACTTGGCAGCTATGGACTGCCGCCAACCCCCAGCTGCCTCGTTGTACCTGGCTGGCAACCAATAATACAGCGAATCCCTTTTTTTTTATTTCTAGAATCAATTCTAGAAAAAAATTGATGTGGGGCTCCACCATATTTTTAGTCCAGCCAGGTACAACTATGCAGCTGGGGGCTGGAATCCTCAGCATGGAGAAGCCCAAGCATTCTGGGCCCTCTATGCTGCGTATTGCAGGCCGCAACCGCCCCAGAAAATGGCGCATTCATTGAAGCTCCATTTTCTGATGCTGTACCCAGACTCTTCCAGTTGCCCTGGTGCCGATGGCAAACTGGGTAATAAAGGGGTTAATGCCAGCTTTTTTACTGGCAGCTGGCACTAAGCCCGAGATTCATAATGTTAGGTCAATGTTAGACCCGGACATTAGGAATTTCTAGTAAATAGTCAAAAAAAATAAACCACACAGAGAAAAATCTTTTTATTTGAAAAAGAACCCACAAACAAAATTCGGACTCAATCTTTATTATAAAGATCCGACGTCCACAACGAAGGTCCCACGACGCTCGATCACCTCTGCTCAATCCAGAGACTGCAGCAATGGATCAAGTGTCCTCTTCCTACAGTCTCTGGGGTCAGAGTTATGGTGCACTGTATGGCAATGATCTGTCATACAGTTTACCATGACTATGATCCCAGAGACTACAACAAGAGGACACTAGATCCCTTGTTGCACCCTTACATCCACCTATGCATCCATCCATGCACCCATGATCCACGCATGCACCCATCCATGCATGCACCCATCCAGGCATGCACCCATCCATGCATGCTCTCATCCACGCATGCACACAAGCACACATCCACAAATCCATCCATGCATGCACACATCCATCCATGCATGCACACATCCTTGCACGCACACATCCTTGCACGCACACATCCTTGCACGCACACATCCATGCATGCACACCCATCCATGCATGCACACATACATCCATGCACACATCAATCCATGCAACATCTATCCATGCACACACAAATCCATGCATGCACACATCAATCAATGCACACATCCATGCACACACACATCCATGCATGCACACATCCATCCACCCATGCATGCACCCATGCACCAATCCATCACCTATGCATCCATCCACCCATGCACCCATCCATCCACCCATGCATGCATGCACCCATCCATCCACCAATGTATGCATGCATGCACCCACTCACCCATCCATCCATTCATACTTACCTCACTCACGATCCACGGGTAAGGAGGGGAAGTCCGGGAGAGGAAGAGGGGCGCCACACAGGAGCAGAGGAGGCTGGCCAGCGGGTGCACCAGTGGGTGCAGCCCGCCGGGAGGTGAAGGGAGGACACAGGGCACAGAGGTGGGGGGCGGGGCAGGGGGGGTGATCACAGAGGGGGCTGACTGGCGGCCCGCCGGAGGATAAATATTACCGGAGGTGGGGGGTGGAGGAAAGGGATTGGGGGGGGCTGATGAGCCCTGGAGTAGGAGGGGGCTGAGGAGGGGGAGGGCACCCACCAACCCGCCCCTCCAGATCTGATTGGAGAGCTCCAATCAGATCTGGAAGGGTTACTTGCTCTGATTGGCAGTTTCACTTTCAATTGCCAATCAGAGCGACTTTAGCCACGAGGTGGCTAATCCACCCCCCCCGGGATAAAGTATAAGTCCTTGCAATCCTGCAGCTCCGGTGACTTGTCACTGATCCGATCACAAGAGCTGCAGGACCGCAAACAAGCCATGACTTATAGAGACGTCATGGGTCGGGAAGTCACCGACTTCCATGACGTCTCTATAACATCATGGGTCGGGAAGGGGTTAAAAAACAAAAAAAGAAAATTTTTATAAATATCTCTTCATGGGAAACAAGCAGTACCAGAATAGAAACAACTAAAGCTATTTTCAACTCGCAATATAGAGTAACCCTATGCTAACTATGGGCAAACATGGAACCAATTAACCTAATTATTTGATGGGGTGGTTCTCAACCTCCCTAACTCAGATATACTGTGAGCTACATAAGGAAGCACATATACTATTTTTTATATTGTATAATAATACCTGAGGAAGACTCATGCTAGCGTCGAAACGCGTTGTATTGCCTTTTATGATATTTCTAAATAAAGAAACCGTTTGATGAGGAACCCCAGGTCTCCTAAGGAAGCGCCGACCTATAAGTCTGGAATTTTTAAACTGCCCATTTTCGAATCAGGACTCCTTGTGCTGAAGACCTGATCCATCCGGAGAGACAAACTGCAAGCCTGAGGAGATCTTCCTTTTTATCCCGACAATTCAGCAAAGACACCAAAAAGGTGAGCAAATTCCAGGCTTTAAACCGCCTGTTCCAATTGAATTAACTCCTGCACTTAGGTCTGCGCCGGTTCTTTTCCTGTTATATACCCCACTTTAGACGGTTTTCTAAGCAACTATACTGGCTATCTCCAAGAATTGGCATATTCTCCAACAAGACAAATACATTGGCAATTTTCTTCCTAAGGTCCCTCAGCACCCTGGATAACTTATTTGCCGCATCCATTCCTAACAAGCCAAATATTGCCCTCCTACCACGTACCAATCACAAGGGCATTAAACCATGTGGGTTTTGTCTGTGTTGTAGATAAGTAAGGACCACTAATGAACAAACTTTGGCTTTTTGTAACTCAAGTGGTATCAAAAGTTTCAAAATGTAACGATCTATTTCTTGCTTGTCAGCCGGGGTATTTACAATATAGAATGCCCATGTGATAAGTATTATATCGGCCGCACAATAAGAGCCCTAGATGTCAGAGTGAAAGCACATTTTAAGAATATCCTCACTGGGGGGCGTGCCCAGGATGCGGAGCTGAGCGGTCGCATTGCGTGAGAGCTCCCGCCAGCACCCAGCGATTGCCAGCATTAAAAGGCTCATATTACCCGGTACCAGCCCCAGGATGGGCCCTAAGAAGCACAAGACGGCACAGCAGCCTCCGGTCCCGCCACCGGACCAGAGGACTGTGCTGGAGGCCTTCAGACCGCGGGAGACTGGCGCGACCCGGAAGCCGGCGCCATCTTCCCCACAGCACATGGAGGAGGGGGAGGCCTTCACAGCCGCGCAGGGAGAAGACGAGATGGCCGCAGAGGTAGGACAGGGGCACACTGAACCGGACACAGCTGTTCTGGGGGACCCCAGATCAGCCACAAGCCCAAGATCAGCGTCCACAGACCTCTCTGGCCCTCCCTTCCCACTATATTATGGCAGATATGAGGCACTTATGGTGGATGACCCCGGGCACATGACTACACCTCTACCCCAGAGGGAGGATGCCCTGCGACGGGGTAGTTCTAAAGGGGAACCCTTACAGACCCTGCGGGATCCCCCTGCACCTATGACAACCCGAAGGGCTTCCCAGTACTCCCATTCTCAAAACTACCCTGCAGGCCATGGCTGTGATGAGCCCTCCAAACAAGGTGAGGCTCCAGCGGACTTTGCTCAAATAACCCCAGGCAACTGGCAGGCACTCCTCGCTCTCATACCCTCCAAAGAGGATTTTAAGTCCCTGATTAATGAGGTGAAGGAGACATGTAGGGTAGAAATTGCCACTGTCAGAAAAGACATACATCAGCTTTCTGGCAGGATGGACTCTCTGGAGGAGGACCATGATGTCACCAGAACCCACTTAGGTGAATTGCATGATTTAATCCTCTCTCAACAACAAGCTATAGACGCTTTCCAGAATCATTTAGAGGACCTGGACAATAGAGGACGGCGGTCCAATATCAGAGTCCGAGGGGTCCCGGAATCGGAGGATCAAGAATCCCCAAAAGCTATCCTCCAGTCTATATTCAACAATATCCTGGGTGATCCCTCCTCCTCGACAATAAAGATGGACAGAGCTCACAGAGCCCTTAAACCCAAGGGACTATCCGGCCAACCTAGAGACATTATATGTTGTCTACACGATTTTGAATTAAAGGAGAAAATCATGGCTGCTGCAAGAAATATCGGGCCCACGCATTTTGCTGGAGGAGAGGTTTATCTGTTCCCTGACCTATCCCTGATTACTTTGCAGAAAAGGAGACATCTTAAGCCTCTTACCAAGGTTCTCATGGAGCAACAAATTGCATACAGATGGGGATATCCTTTTGCCCTCATTGCTCGCCGGAACGGTCACACGGCCATCCTTCGCACCCCAGCAGATTCGTCGGCCTTCTGCAGAGAACTGGATATCCCTCCTATGGAACTACCCCATTGGAACATCATCCTGCCAGGTTTGCCTCTGGCCCCGGTGTGGTCCAGGGGTCCCCCCCGGAGGGCCTCTAGGAGAAGAGGGGGGGGTCGTGGGCTTCCCTCCTCCCGTCGCCCTCGCTGATTGCACCTGTGACACCTAAAGTGTTTTTCCTTTCAATATTTCATTTATCCTCATTTTGGCCCCTTATGGTACCAAATGTATGCCTAACTAGTAGTATATTCATGTTTATATGTTTACATTTTCCTTGATATTTCACTTAAAAGCTGGAAATTTTTTCACTAAAGGGTCTGGGGTTGCCTACCCCTCTCCCGGATCTTTTTCTCTAATATTGGCGGGATCCCTCTCGTTCTCTTTTGAGGCGTCTACTCTTCGACGGGGGTCATAGTTTTTTCTCCCCCCCTCGGACTGAGGCGATGTGTCCGCCGGCTCTAGCCGACCGGAGCAGATCCCCCCTCTGTTCTTTCTGGACACCGAACTGGGTTGAATTTTTTTTCCCCCATACCCTTTTGGTGTGGTGGTCAACCCTCCGTCGAGGTCCAGCCGGACAATTGTCCGGGAAAATCATGTCCACAAGGACTAGTTCAATTTACTTTTCCCTTCTGTTGTTTTTATGTATTTGCAGTTCTGATTTTTCTGATCCCTCCCTCTATCCTCCCCCCCCTCCGGGTCCAGGGATGCCTTTACCAACAACATACTACACCTGTGGATTGCCACCCATGGTACGTCTAGTAACACTGAATGTGCGGGGTCTTAATTCACCCCGCAAACGTAAACTTACTTTGCACGAGTTAAAAACCCTGAGGGCGGACATAGCTTTCCTCCAAGAAACGCATTTTGATGCTGGGGGCTCATTTGCCTTTGCTAAGAGTGCCTACCCCTCCAGTTACTCTGCATTCTCTAATAATAAGGGGGGGGGTTGCCATCCTAATCTCAGCCAACTGTCCGGTCCATGTTCGGCAAACACATAGTGATCCAGGAGGCAGATATGTGGTCCTGGAGGCCCAACTGGGAACGCAGAAATTGATTTTGGCAAACATTTATGCCCCAAACTCGGGTCAGGTCCCCTTTTTTAGGAGGATCCTCTCCCTTCTCCATGGTCTCCCTCCCGCTCCCATACTATTGGGAGGGGACTTCAATGCCCCCTTCTCATGTACACAGGACCGCCACTCGGTCAGGGGAATCCCCCCTGCGGAAGGCCTACAGAGGCTATCCCTAGCATTTAGGAAGCTGGTCAGAGAGGAGATCTTATTTGACACGTGGAGAGTAGATCACCCTGGAGAGAGATCCTTTTCTTATTACTCTGCCCCCCATCAGACGCACACAAGAATCGACTACTTTTTTGTGAGTAGCGCCTTGCTTCGTCTGATGGCAGGTTCTGAGCTGGGGTCCATAACTTGGTCAGATCACTCGCCTGTGATCCTTGATCTTAGGGATTCCCAGGCCCCGAAGTCCTTCGGGCACTGGTGCTTGAATGAATTTCTGATAAAAGATTCCCAGGTCAGGGCCTCGTTACAGGCACATTTGGAAGAATACTTCCAATTCAATCAAACTTCGGTCTCATCAACATCTGTGCTTTGGGAAGCCCATAAAGCGGTGATGAGGGAGCACTGTATTAGAGAGGGTACCAAAGTTAAAAGAGATGATGCAACCCGGCGCCGTACGCTGACTTCTCAGCTGGCGTCCCTAGAGGCTAAACTGACGACCAATCCGTCTCTCCCTGCACTACGTGAAGTGCTAGGCCTGCGCGAAAAGTTAAAAGACATTTCGATTAAAAAAGTGGAAAAACTGCTTCTGTACTCTAAACAGAGATATTATGAAAGGGGGAATAAAGCCCACTCCTTACTGGCACGACGGCTTAAAGAGCGCACCTCTAGAGCCTGCCCACAGACCCTGAGAGACACTGATGGCACGATCCATTATAATCCCGCAAACATTTCTAATGTTTTCCTCTCTTATTACACACGTCTCTATAATCCGAGTGATCACGGAGGGGGGGACCTCTCTCGGGGGGGGCGGAGACGTGGAGGCTTATCTCACCAACCTTAACCTCCCTAGGTTCCCAACGGAAGCTCCAGTGTCCTTAGACCAACCAATCACATGCGAAGAGGTAGAGGAGATTCTACAAGACCTCCCACAGGGAAAAGCCCCGGGTCCAGACGGTCTTACATATTTATACTACAAAACTTTTGCCAAAATTCTCCTCCCCCACATGACCTCCCTATTTAACTCCTTTATGGATGGCGCGGAAATCCCCTCTTCTATGTCACACTCCCACCTTGTGCTTCTCCCTAAACCGCCCAGGGACTCTATGGACTGCGCTAATTATAGGCCCATTGCATTGTTGAACTCGGACATAAAAATCTATGCCAAAATTTTGGCGAACAGGTTAGGTCCTTGGCTCCCTCAAGTTGTCCACAAGGATCAGGTTGGGTTTATACCCTGCCGACAAGGAGGTGATAACACAAGACGTGTAATAGACTTGATAGATGTGGCCAACAGGCGGAGTCAACAGATGCTGGCCTTAAGCCTGGATGCCGAAAAGGCTTTTGACCGCTTAGATTGGTCTTTCATGTTCGCATGCCTTCGGTCCTTTGGCCTCCCGGGGAGATTCCTCACCGCAATCAGAGCCCTTTACAGAACTCCCACTGCATCTATTAAACTTCCCTTTATTACGTCTCCCTCCTTCCCTATATCTAATGGGACAAGGCAGGGATGCCCGCTTTCTCCCCTCCTCTTTGCCTTGTGTATTGAACCGCTAGCTGCTGATATCCGTAACAATTCAAGCATTTCAGGAGTGACTCTCAGCACGAAGGAATTTAAAATATCCCTTTTTGCCGATGATGTCCTTCTTACACTGACGAACCTTCACGTCTCCCTCCCTAACCTGATGTCCTCCCTAAAAACATACGGCTCTCTCTCTGGCTATAAGGTGAATCGGAGTAAGACAGAGGCTCTACCCATCAATATTCCACCTGATGTATTGAACTATCTAACCCTGAATTTTAAATTCAGGTGGAAGACGGACACTATAAAGTACCTAGGGGTCAATATTTCGGCCTCCTTTGGTACCCTCTATTAACATAATTTTCCCCCGCTCTTTAGGGAGCTGAGGGCCCTCCTCTTTAAATGGGCACCTCTGTCTTTGTCTTGGTTGGGTAGGGTTGCCGCGATAAAAATGACGCTGGCTCCCAAGCTTCTGTACTACTTCGAGACCTTGCCTGTGACGGTCCCTCTGGGGGATCTTAGATCCCTCCAGACGGCCATCATGAGATTTGTGTGGAATAATAAGAGACATAGAATAGCAAAGGACATTATGACAACCCACAGATCCCGGGGTGGCCTCTCGGTTCCGGATATAGTGCGGTACTATTGGGCCACACACCTCAGAAGAATCCCGTCCTGGTCGGCTCTCTGGGCGTATAACAAATGGACGGAAATTGAAAAATTATGGCTGGCACCCGTCCATCCCAACTCTTTATTATGGCCGCCCGCCCAGGTGGTTCCGCAAATTCCATTGCTGGGTCCAATGCAGGTGACCTGGGAAGTTTGGAAGCATTGCCAAAAGAGATTTGCCCTGGCCTCCCCATCGTCACCAATGGTCTCTTTTATCTACCACCCCCTGTTACCGGGGGGGATGGAACCGGCGATGGTCCATCCATGGCTTTCCGCAGGCCTTTTTAGGTTCGCAGACATAGTAGACAAAAGGACTATGGGAATCCGACCCTTTGAAGACTTGAAACGTATCCCACCTCTCACTAATAGAGCTTTCTATCAGTACCTTCAAATTCGGGACTTTGCCACCTCCCTATATGGCACCTCGGGGGTTTCGGTCCCAACAGATTTCGAAAAAATATGCAGGAGGGGAACGAGCACTAAGGGTCTGATATCAGAAATCTACCAACTCCTAGCTGTCCTGGGCAGCGGAGACCGAGGGAGTTTCTCCTACATGACAAAATGGGAAACCCTTTTGGGCAGACAGATTCCCCCCCAGACCTGGCAATACATCTGGGACAGAGCATCCAAAACCTCCATATGCACGCTTTATAAGGAAAATCAATATAAGCTTATGATGTTTTGGTATCACACCCCTGAATTCCTTCATAAATTAAACCCACTTCTGTCTGACACTTGCTGGAGGTGCAGTAGAGATGTGGGCGACTTGCTCCATATCTTTTGGTCATGTCCAAAGCTAAGGGAATTCTGGAGATCTGTTAGAAATCTTATCACGCAGGTTCTGTATGTTGATATGGAACCGGATCCAATGGTATACCTTCTCAATGCACACACTGGACGGGTGGGCAAGCTGGCCTCTAAGCTTCTTCTGCATATTCTTACGGCAGCTAGATGTCTGATCGCCCTCTTTTGGAGGAGATTGGAGCCACCTTCCTTCAGGGATTTGTTCACTAGGTTGTTGGACATCAGGAGGATGGAATACCTAACAGCCCTGTTGGCGGCCAAGGTCGACCAATTCAATCAGGTCTGGGCCCCATGGGACTACTTTGCTGCCCAGGAGGGTATTTAGGGATGAGGCACTTTCCCTGGCCCTGGGGGGCACTACTCCCTTAATTCTTCCTTCCCTACCTTTCCTCTCCCTTTCCAGCCCCCCCTCTTTACCTCCCTCCCTATCCCCCCCAACCACCTACTCTCCTATCTTTGTTGTATCTCTCTTTATTTTTTCTGGTTGTTATTAATTCCACTGTTCCCTATCGGTTATTATTTGATGCCTTAGGGAGGGATTATAATTGGTGACCCTACGTACCTGGAAGCCCCTCCTGGGAAATATACTTGATTATACTGACTACTTGGAGGTGGTAGATCGCCACCACCAAGGACTTAAGACATATTTGGCGATATGGACGCTAACCTCCTAAGGGTCTCACCTTAAAAATTCCATTACCTAATTTACTTGACTCCCCTCCCCTATATTGTCGTATTATCGCAATTTATTTGACGGTATTTTGTTTTTCCTTGTATTATTTAAACTTAATAAAAATGTATTGTTGAAAAAAAAAAAAAGAATATCCTCACTGGTTTTCCAGGACTCCCCCTGTCCAAACATTTTTCGGAAATACATAATCACTACTTACGGGCCACCAGATTTTTCGTTATTCAGCTGGTTCATAAAAACTGGAGGGGCGAGAAATACATAGAGCGAATGTTGAGGATTGAATCAAAATTGATATTTCTTTTAGCCTCCCCAGCCCCACCAGGAAATTAAACTATTTGCTTTTTGAACACAGGTTCCTCCTTTGCCTTTTGGACCATATCATTCACCATTCCCCGCTGTTTTTTTCAGATCCCCTCCAGCAGGTACCTAGTAAAATTCTTGAGATATTTCCACATTTTTTATTACACCAAAGTATAGCATTATGCTACAATTTCAACCTATTACATATTTGTTTGGATTGTAACCCATTTTAATTTACATTTTAAAATTCCTTTATTAATTTTTATTCTTATTATTAATATTTATTTGTCATTTATTACTTATTATTTTTCATTATTGAAAATTTTTCATTTATTCATTCTTTTTTTCCTCTTTATAATTCTTCATTTTAAGAAACAAATAGAACACACAGCCAGTTTGAAGACAATACAAATATTCAGTAACTAGATGTGCGTCTGATGCTAATGTATTAGGAGGGCGGTGATGTCATGATAGGGTTTGGCTCTGTGGCACTGGGTGCAGCGGCTGTCTCCCCCTGTCCACTCTCTCTCTCCCCCATGCTCTGTTTCCTCCCCTCTTGTTGTCTTCTCCCCTCATGTGCTTTCTCCTTTGAGATGTCTCCCCCTGTGTACTCTCCTCCCTGTGCTGTCTTCTCCCCTCTATGCTCTCTCCCCTGTATGCGGTCTGTCTCCCCCATGATATTTTCTACCCTATGTGCTCTCTCCTTTGCCCTGTCTCTCCCTCTGCATTCTCTCTGCCCCCAGTGTGATCTCTGTGCCCCCAGTGTGATATCTGTGCCCCCTTGTGCGCTCTCTGTGCCCCTCAGTGCATTCTCTCTAAACCCTTGTGCCCTCTCTTTTCTCTCTGTGTGCTCTCTGTGCCCCCCTGTGTGCTCTGTGTCCACTATACATTCTCTGTGCCCCCCTGTGCACTCTCTGTGCCCCCTGTGTGCTTTCTGTGTCCCCTAGAGCATTATCTCTGCACCCTGTGCATTCTCTCTGCTCCCTGTGCACTCTCTCTGCCCCCTGTGTGCTCACTGTGCCCTAAGTGAGCTTTCTGTGCCCCCTGTGTCCTGTCTGTGCACTCTGTGCCCCATTGCACTCTCTGTGCCCCCACCTAGGTGTCCAAAGATGGCTGCAGTCTAACTGCGCTTGCACCTGTGTAGATGTGAGCGTCGTTAGTCATTTGGCAATGTGCAGAAGTGATGTCAGACGAAGTCTGCGGGCGACGTGAGCAGTGGGTTTTGCTGCGACTTGTTCCTGGCTTCAGTTTTGGGTGGTGTCGGGTTTGGGTGTCGGTGGCACCGTTGGTGGTACTGCGCAAGGGGCTACTACCGCCAGCGGGCGCCATATCTTCACATCAATCACTTGCGTGTGCAAATTTGGCTGCCGCCAGCGTGCGGTATGCAGATGTGGCACCCTTACGGGTCAGTTGCCACAGGAACATATGGTGCAGGGAGGGATTTCCACATCAGGTAAACTTGCACATGCAACACCTTCCACCACAGACCTGAAGGGGGAGCTCTACTTGCTGACTTCAGGCAAGGTCCCCTATAAATTCAGGCATGTGGGCGGAGTTAGGCAGAGTGCAGTACGGGGCAGTACTGTGAAGACATCCTGGTGAACGGTGCGGCGCTAGGCCCATGCCAGAGGGAAGCCTAGGCAGTGCAGGGGACCCAAGAGTGAGGGTCGGAGGCAAGGCGAGACTGAGTGGGGGCAGAGGAACCATACCATTTCACCCCAGGAAAGCAACAGAGACAACTCAGACGCCAGAGTCCGAGCCTGCAAGGGTCCAGTTAGCTCAGCAGAAAAGACCGGAGAGCCAGGGAGACTTCAATCTCCTGGCAGAGCACTTGTAGCACAGCCAACAACAGAGCCAGGGACTGCAGAGGAGTTAGCGGTGCCCATCAGAAGGTTCTCATCACCTGCTATACAAGTGAGGGACACAGGAGAGGTCAGGGCCAGGTTTCAGACAGGCCAGGACTAGAGCACACACACAGTAACAAGGAGGCCTCACAACTCATCGAGTGTGGAAATCCTGAACTGCCACCTGACCACCTGGACAGTACCCTGGATGTCACCTTGCAAGAGTGTCATCAGTAAAAGGTACGGAAACAACTTCCAGTGTGAGTCTGTTATTGCAGTCCCTGATACTGCCCTTAACATAGACTCTTTGCCAGCGTCTCCACCTGACGAGCCACCTCCCTGTGTAAAATCTCTATTCTCCACAACTACATTGGGGATCCCGCTCCACCTATGGGGAGCATTATCAACTAGCTGCCTCATCATCACCCCGGAGGTCTGAATGCAGCGCCCGGTATCATTACCGGATACCATAGGTGGCGTCATGAAAACTCTTTTTTCTATTTTTATTTTTTTAACACCCTTTTTAGCGACCACAAGGGTCCGGGCACAGGCTGCCCGTGACATCCCCCATGAAACTACAATGTCCAGGACCGGATACCCCACGGCCCTGGGGCTGGTCAGCTTTTAGCATCACGAACAGGATCCCATGGAACTGTGTGCCGTGTATTGACTTTATTGAACTGTTCAAATTGGGCCGCCATAACTGTGCCACCGAGTGGAAAGAAAGGGGGCATAACTGCTGAAAGGGAGCGAAGACAGGCCCCGCCCCGCGCTTTGCCGAGAGCTGACAAAGCGCAGCGGCTCGATCCGGACATACCCGAAGCGCTCAACTTTTTAAGAGACTGGCTAAAGTTAACTAGGGGGGAGCAAGAATGGAAGCGCAGGGTAATGAAGATGCAACGGTCCCTAACCCAAGTCTACCCCATAATGAAACACCAGCCGTATCCTCAGCCGGCTGAGGGGCCGCAGCACCTGGAGCTGTAGCACTGATCATGCCAATCTCCCTGCTGTATGTTTCAGGAGCGGCGTGATTACCGCAGTATGATGGCAAACCAGATACCCTAGCTGGGTTCCAGAAAAAGATCTGTAATGTACTGGACATGTATGCAATGACTGGCAAGCAGAGAGAGTCTGTTGTGTTGGGGCAGTTAACAGGTGCAGCAGAGCTTAAGGTTGAATCTTGGTCAGATGCAGATCAAGTCAGTAAATAAAATCTTTGATAACCTAAAAACTGCTTTTGAAAACCGCACTGACGCTGAACTGAGAATGAGGTTTTACCATTGCAGACAGAGGCCGCAGGACAGCAAAAGAGACTATGCCTTACGCCTCCAGGAGGCGCTGTGGACCGTAAAACAGGTAAACCCGACCTGTGTGAGGGATGAAAACAAAATGCTGACTGAACAATTCAGGGGTTGCAATCATCCAGTGATCATTCAGGGGTTGCAATCATCCAGTGATCGTAAACAGCTAGAACAACCCGGACGCAGACTTTGCCATCCTGAAAGAATGGGCCATAAAGGCGCTGCAACCCCCTTCAACCACTGACCCTGCACCTCAGGTGTGGCAAGGCAGCACCTCTCCTCTGAAAGTGGCGCCCCCTTCCACAGCCGCAGCAGAGGTTAATGGACAGGTTGTGACACCTGGTGCTTCTGATGACCTCCGCTACCAGGTGTAACAGCTAAGTAAGGATGTGGCCATGATCTTAAAGGTCATGCAGCTCAAGCTAGAGCCCAAGTCATCAGGAAAGATCCAGCTGGCCGACAGCCCCGAGGATGTCCCGTGGATATGAGGAAGGAAGACCCCATCCCTTCGAGGAAAGAGAAACGACCGCTACGACTCATCAGGATAACCCATCTGCCACCACTGCAACAAAACAGGCCACCTTGCCATGTCATGTACTTTAAACCAGCAACCCCTGGGGCCGAAGGCCAACCCCCAGGAGTAAGACCACCAGGCCCGTCTGACTGGCGTGATAGATATGTAGGAGGATGGCCAATCCTGTCCATCACGCTGGATGGTATTCCCACACCTGCGCTATTGGACACCGGTTCGCAGGTGACCACCATACCACATATGTGGCACCCCGGGGTCAAAGTGCCGCAGTATCATCACTGCCTCTGGGTAGTGGTGTCACAAGAGAGCAACAAAAGGATCTTCTCATCGGGTAACACACACAATACTCAGACCTCCAGTTCAGAAGGGGGAGACCAAGCCTGGGTTCAGGGTGAGCTCCCCTATATATTCTGGTCTTGGGAGGAGCTAGTTAGTACAGTTCCTGGAAGGAAAGTGAAGAGGACCTGGGTCTAAAGGAGCTGTGCTAATGTGGCACCCTGCCATTACAGGAAGCCACAGGACCACCTATGGCATGGATGGATTTCCACAACAGGTAACACACATACAACCAACACCTTCCTCCCCAGAATAGTAGGGGGGCTCCACTTGCTGCCTTTAAGCAAGATCCCCTATTAATTCTGGTGCTGGGGCGGAGTTAGCCAGAGTGTGCAGTCGCTAGAAGAACTGTGAAGACGTCCTGGTGTGTCGGAGCCGTGCTAGGCCCGAGCCAGTTGACCAGCCTAGCCAGTGTGAGGGCCTACGAGTGAGTTTGAAGACAAGGCTTAAGGAGTAGAGAAGCAGACTGGGGGCAGAGGAGCCATACCGGTTCCTGCCAGGAAGCAACCCGTATACCGGAGTCCAAGTCTGCAGGAGAGCATCAAGCCCAGCAGAAACACTGGCTCACCAAGGAGACTCCAGTCTCCCGGACACCTGTCACGCAACCAATAGGGGAGCCAGGAACTGCAGGAGAAATCATAGCGGTAGCCCACACAGAGGTTCTCGACACTACAGAACGGGTGAGAGAAATACACAGAGGAGGTCAGGTTTAGTTCTACACGGGTCAGAGACTTCAATGAGGGAAACAAGACAAGGAGGCCTTATCCATCACTCACTGTGGAAATCCAGAAGTGCCATCCCGATCACCTGTCAGTTTGTCCATCCCTGAACCCATCCGACCTAGAGTCTGCGGCCCGGCTGCCTAACCAACTCCCTGTTACCTCTTCACTGCCCCGGGGACCCCGCTCCACCTATGGGGAGCCGTACTACCCAAGCTGCCCGTCCATCATCCCCGGAGGTCTGAAGCAGCGCTGGTGAGATCACCAAAATCCACACGTGGCGTCATGAGACTTTATTATTTCCCGTTTTTGTTTTTCCCCTTTTCCAAGTGACCCCAAGGTACGGGTCTGGGCAGGCCACCAATGATATCCCCTTACAGTAAACGCCCGGATACCGAGTACCCATAGTCCCCTGGGTGGGTCCCTAAGCTCATCCCAAGGTCGCTAGCTAAGTTCCAGGCCTAAGGTTAGGGTCTGAGGAGAAAAGCAAGGACACACCTGGGAGGCTGAGCAATCCCGTGCTCACTCCAGAGGAAAGGCACAAAGAACGGACACCGGAGTCCGAGACTTTGCAGGGTCTCACATCCCAGCAGTCAGTATCGGAAGGTGGGGATTCCAAATTCCCCAGCCACACTGTACCGGAGGCACAGCAACACTGTGAGAGTTCAGCAGCATACACCTGAGATCAGGGTAGAGAAAGGACTCGAGTTGCCTGTCATACCGGTACCTCGCAGGAAGAGACAGAGCTGGCAGCCTAGCTTATGCAGCAGCAGTAGCCAATACCAAGCGCAGTAAGGGAACCAAAGACCCAGTCGGATGGAAAGAAACCCCAAGTTGCTCTCAAAGACCCGTGGACAGCTCCATATAACATCTGCTCCAGTAAAGGACTGAGAAAACTACAAAACAGTGAGTCTGCCTATTTCTTATGCCCGTCGCCTTGCATCCCACACATAGACTATTTACACTGCCCCGGGGATTGGCTTTACCCGTGGAGAGCCATTCTATCCCAGCTGCCCATCCATCACCCCGGAGGTTCTGCAGCAGAAGTGGCCATCCCTAGCCACACACCACGGGTGGCATCACGAAATCTCCCTTGTGTATAACCCCTCTCTTAACAAAGCCAGAAAATCCTCTACTATTTTGTGCTGAACCCAGGCCACAGAACCGGGTCACGACCCTGTCACTTTCCCCCAGAGACAGCAACGACCCGCCTCGAGTACCCACGGCGATTCACATATCCTTTACAAAAAGATAACACCATCCAGTAAACAATAGATGGGGTTACATACTCCTTTCTGGAAACGGACAAAGGACAGGTGATACAAGGAGAATAACAATGTATATAAAAATATATTGTGTTTCGTGTTCTTGGTGATATTTTAACTCCATGTAGATGTGAGTCTAGAACAACAGACAAACAAAAATAAAGAAAATAAAAACATTAAGGGAAAAAATGGCACAAAACAAAACCTTTAATGGATGTAATTCTTCAAAAGAAACCTGAAGACCCACCTCTTCCGACAAGCCTACAACCTGCAATGAGCCTTAGTCCACCAAACCACTGCATGACCAGCTCTACCCTCTCCTACTGTATCCTCACCCATCCCTTGTAAACTGTGAGCCCTCGTGGGCAGGGTCCTCTCTCCTCACCTACTATATCCTCACCCATCCCTTGTAGACTGTGAGCCCTCATGGGCAGGGTTCTCTCTTTCTACCTACTGTATCCTCACCCATCCCTTGTAAACTGTGAGCCCTCGCGGGCAGGGTCCTCTCTCCTCACCTACTATATCCTCACCCATCCCTTGTAGACTGTGAGCCCTCATGGGCAGGGTTCTCTCTTTCTACCTACTGTATCCTCACCCGTCCCATGTAGACTGTGAGCCCTCGCAGGCAGGGTCCTCTCTCCTCACGTACTGTATCCTCACTGTGGGTCTTCACGGGCAGAGTCCTCTCTCCTCACCTACTGTATCCATTAATGGATGTGTTTCTTCAAAAGAAACCTGAAGACTCGCCTCTTCCAACAAGCCTACAACCTGCCATGAGCCTCAATCCCCGAAACCACCGCATGACCAGCTCTAACCTCACCTACTTTATCCTCACCCGTCCCTTGTAGACTGTAAGCCCTCACGGGCAGGGTCCTCTCTCCTCACCTATTGTATCCTCACACCTCTTTTAGACTGTGAGCACTCGTGGGCATGGTCCTCTCTCCTTACCTACTGTATCCTCACCCATCCCTTGTAGACTGTAAGCCCTCATGGTCAGAGTCCTCTCTCCTCACCTTCTAAATCCTCACTCATCCCTTGTGGACTGTGAGCCATCACAGGCAAGGTCCTCTCTCCTCACCTACTGTATCCTCACCCGTCCCTTGTAGACTGTGGGCTCTCATGGGCAGAGTTCTCTCTCCTCACCTACTGTATCCATTAATGGATGTGTTTCTTTAAAAGAAACCTTAAGACTCACCTCTTCTGACAATCCTACAACCTTCAATGAGCCTCAGTCCACCAATCACTGCATGACCAGCTCTACCCTCTCCTACTGTACTGTGACTCTACCCTCACCCTACGCAGTGTAGGGGGTGTATTGGTTTACAGGCCGGCTCTGGAGCATGCACAGTGTGCATTCCGAAGCCAAACCATACACTATGCTGGGAATGAGACCTGACCGGCGTGTCATACCTGGAAGGAGGAGTCGGGAATTTGGAATCACGAGTGCGCTTCAGAATAAATGATCACATCCACTGAGGCGTCGTACCAGCAATGAGGGGGGGAGAATGGAGCTGTGGAGACCGATCAGGATGACTACATACAGTAGTCAAGAGGACAAATTAGCATACGGACATGTAAGTGTAAAAACTCATTTTTCACAACCATTACAGTACACTTTTAGCTCAGACAGGGATGGTTAGGGATGTGCTAGGAAGATGCCCGGACAGGTAATGATAGGTTAGCTAACAGGTTCCCTTTCATTAAAGAAAGTGGCCCCGGAATTTTTCCTTTTCCCTATATGCGGGTGTAAGCGCTCTGCCTGATAGTCTGTTTGGTGGTGAGTGTGAATATGCCCCTAACGGCATGTACACTTATGTCTGCTTTGGCTCAGTTTTTTTGTATTTAGTTCAGCCCCTTGTATTAGTACAAGATAGGTGGTGCCCCATCCCTTCTTTTACTGAGCTGAGCACTTGCATCACCTCCCATTGCTGTTGTGTCCATTTTGGGACCCATGCCACACTGTATCTTGATTTCATTGCGGTCAGTTGACACATGAACAGGTTTTAAATTAGATACAATTAGTATACCGTACTGTAGTGGGTACACCTTGACGTTGGTACAATGTCTTTTTTTTATCTTTTTGCAAAAATGTATATACTAAGTACCCTATTTTTTACTAGCACCAGCCTTTTACTTATTTATTCCTGGCAGGGTATTTTTGCACATTTGTATATTGTTTTTCGTTAGGTTTAGTTGGTTGCCTGGGCGTCCACAGGTGGATGTGACACACCGTAGCCGGGGTGTACAAGGGGCAGGCGTTTTGTCTTCTCCCTGTCACGGAACCGCGCCTGCGCTTGTGTAGGCCCGGTGGTCCAGATCAATAGGCTGGCTGAATAGATACTGGGTTTGTTGATTCTGTCATGACGCCACCTGCGGGAATTCCGGTAACAGTACCGGCGCTGCTTGGGCCTCTGGGGGATGGGATGCAGCCAGATGGAATGCTCCCCGCAGGGCGAGCAGGAATCCCCGGAGCCAGGAGCTGCACAAGATGTTGTGAGGCAGCTGCAGTACTTCTAACATGCGAGGACGGACACGGACACTGATCGTCTCTGTAACGGGTATTTTACTGTATCCAGCAGGTTATACACGGCATACAGGTAACGGGTAAAGGACTGGGTGGACTTAGCAATGACCGGTGTCTCAGAGCTCCGCGGTGTTCCTCCATTCTAACTTATTCTAACAGGTTGCCGATGTCGCCTTTGAGTGCCAAGGTCGGGTACAAGGGACTACTTATATTGCCCTGCCGGTATGTACGTTCCGGTGTGAGGGGTAGCCTGGGTCCTTTTTGTGGGTACTCCGCTGGCAAGACGGCTCTGTTTGTGGCGGCGGTGGGGTGCTCCTGTAGAACGGTCCCTCCACTCCTGGTTTGCATGGCAGTGATAAACGACTCCCAGCTTCGGAACCAGTAATCCGATTGTAGAAGGGCACGGGTGTAGTTTGGCCCGTATGCATTCGCCCGGGGTTCGGTTGTTGAGGCACCGGATAACAGCGCCAACCGGTGGTGGCCCAGGGGCTGCACGGACTGTGCAGAGCCCTCGCTCCTACGTTCCTCCTGGCCACCTCTCTTCTGCTTTCTCCTTCTCCTACATTTTCCTGCAGACTCTCCTCTGCACTAACTTCTTCCACTCACACTACACCTACACTCCGCCCACCAGGACTGGTGATGCATGTAGGGTATGGAGCTCTGAGTTTTAACCAGATCATTGCTTAGTCAGAGAATATTGCAGCTGCAGTCTGGGCTGCAATACACTCCTGTGACGCACTCGTTGCGGGGCGCCACACTCCCCCTTGGTGAATTACGCTTGTACCCAAGTGTCACGAAACCCAACGTTACAGAGAAATTTTTATATATTTTTTTTTTTTTAACCATGTTTTTATTAGGTTTTAGGCATAACAAAATTTCTAAAAGATTAGGATAAGCATATCCAACATAAATTTACAAAAGTCAGACAAAGTTTTCTGAAATTAACAGTATACATCGAATTACAGTTTTACACAACAAGTCTTGTAGACCCTCCCCCCACCCCTCCCTGGAAATTATCCTTTACTCATAGTTTATCTTGTAGTCTCAAAAGAAGACGAGTATAATATAAGTATAGTGTATCTAATCTCGTCCTATTCATTTAAACACCACATCTCAATCTACCAAGCGTCCCTCCTAAATCCTCTTCTGCATACCACACCGAAGAACGGAAGGGTAACATAAAATTAATTATTTCACCCTCAGTAAATTCTTTTTCAATTAAAATTTTCCACTTAAAAAAAATTTCTTGGTTAGTTTATTTGGGTTGCGTAACGCATCCATCGATTCAAGTGTTAAAGTATAGCGCATCAACATTTTGATTTGGGTCAGGTCTGGGGGTCTATCGTTGAGCCAATGTTGGAGAAGAAGTCTTTTAGCTATTATCGCAATATAGTGCCACAAGATATGCGGGTGTCTGTGAGTATCAGAGTTTGTCTGGTAATGGAAGATCCATCGTAGCGGATCTGAACTTTCCATGTCTCCACATATTTCCTTAGCCCAACTTTCCACCCTCCTCCAATAATCTTGTGAATCGGGGCAGGACCAAAGACCATGTTCCAGATCCGTCATAACAGATTTACATTTTGGGCAGTGAACCCATCTCCCTTGGTTGGCCTGGGAAGGGGGTATGTTGAAGCCCTGAATAGTCCCATGGATAATCCTGAATTGGGAATCCCTCCATCTCTCATTAATGATATACCGCCTCATGAGTCCCCAACCCTCTAGGATTTTCTGGGTGAGTTCAGGATCTTTAATGTGCTTGCGCCATTTGTTGAAAAACCCTCTCTTCATTTGTGGTCGTAGAACTTGTTGTAATTTGGCGTATAGTGAGGTAATGGACACATCGCCCTCATTTATACTTAGTACTTCGGACCATAGATTGTTATCAACCTCCCCAGAGAGGTCCCGCAGGTGTGAAAGGAGATGGTGGTCCAACTGGCGGAATTGTATAGCTTGGAATTGGGGTAAATTATAAGTGGCCAGCACCTCCTTCTCTGTCATCCACCTCCGTTCATCAAAATTTATAAGGTCTTCTAGTGTATTGACGCCCCTGTCTTTCCAAGTCTTAAATAGAGAGTTTTCACGGCCCAACTGGAAGGCCGGGCATCTCCACGGATTAAGTCGTCTGGAGACTTTCCATGCCAGTTTAAGTTTTTTCCTGACCTCTCTCCACGTTATGATGGTATCTCTATATATTACCGTATTTTTCAACGTGTCCGGAAGGCAGGACAACGGAGAGTGCAGTAAAGCGGACAAGTCCCAGGGTTTAGCCCACTCTGCCTCTAAACCTAAATCTGAAAATATGTTTGTTCCCTTAATCCAGTCCAATACATTACGTAAGATACATGCTAGATTATATCCCCTAACGTCTGGGAGCTGTAGGCCCCCCTCCTGTTTAGACTGGATTAAGGTTTTAAAGGCTAGCCTAGGTCTCTTACCTCTCCATAGAAATCTGGTGAAAGCTTTGTTAATTCTCATAATATCAACATGTTTCATTAGCATGGGAATGGTCTGGAGAGGATAAAGTAATTTTGCAAAGCTCATCATTTTGAGTAAATGGCACCGTCCCTTCAGAGACAGTGGCAGCCCCTCCCATCTCGCTAATTCCTGTTCTATCTTTGTAATGATCGGTAAAAAATTAAGTTTGTATGTCATCCCACTAGATCTGGCCAAGTGTATTCCCAAATATTTGAGACTGTTTTTCGCTATTGGTAAACCACAGAAGTTTTCCCCTTTCCGTGTTCCTTCCTCCTGGTTTATGAAGAGAACTTCACATTTATCTTTGTTTAAGGAGAAGCCTGAGTATCTACCCCATACCTCTATGTCTGTCAATATATCTGGAAGGTCTCTTTCTGGGTTTTGAACATATAGGATGATGTCATCAGCGAAAAGTGAAAGCCTAATTTCAGCAGCCCCCACCTTAAAACCCTCATAGGTGCTATGACGTTCCAGATACAGTGCCAGAGGTTCTATAGCCAGATTAAAAAGAAGGGGCGATAGTGGGCATCCTTGTCTCGTTCCCTTCTGGAGAGCGAAGGAATCTGACAGAAAGCCAGGCGTACTAACACAAGCTTTGGGGTTACTGTAAAGTGCTTTAATGTATTGCCGAAAGGGGCCTATTATACCTATGTAATCCAGCACTCTGCCCAGCCATGACCATCTGACATTATCAAATGCTTTTTCAGCGTCCAGAGTGATCATGGCTGGGCTACCTCCCTTCATCTTTGTTTTCCTTCCCATAACATCTAACATTAGCATCGCTTTTATTATATTTGTGGTGGTTGACCTCCCTTTAACAAAACCTGCCTGATGTGTGGGTATTAGTTTGGGTAGGACCATTGCCAATCTGTCAGCCAAAATTTTGGAAAGGAGCTTCAGATCTTGATTTATTAAAGAGATCGGTCTATAGTTTGCTGGGTCTGTGGGTGCCTTTCCTGGTTTAGGTATCAATTTGATATAGGCCAAATTCATTCTCTCCGGTATGGGAGCCCCTTGCAATATCGCATTATATAAGTCACACAATACCGGAGAGATCTGCTCTCTCAAGGTCTTGAAGAAAGCACCATTATATCCATCTGGTCCGGGTGCTTTACCCGTATTTAAATGTCGTATAGCCATCTCAACTTCATCAGTCGTGACAGGGCTATTAAGAAATTGGGTGTCTTCTTGGGAAACAGTTGGCAATTCAACCCCACCCAACCAGGCAAGGCTGTCTGAGTCATCAGTGTTGACCTCTGTATAAAGAGATGCATAAAACTTGCCCAGCACTCGGGAGATGCCCTTGGGGTCATTCCAGGTGGTGCCATGTGCATCCACTATCGCTTGTATGGGGGCGGGATTATGTCTACCTTTAGCTAACCTTGCTAATAGACGCCCTGCCTTGTCACCAAATTTATGGAGCTCTAATTCTAATCGGCTTTTATAGATGTCCTCACGTTTTCCCGCCCAAACATCAAAGTCTCTTTTTGCTTGCAGCCATTTCTCTCTGTCAGGAGCCGCCATTGTGGAGTGATAGCGTGTGTACGCATCTCTCACCGTCAGACTGGTTTGAACAAATTTATCTTTAATTTGTCGTTTAATCCTCATGCTATAAGCCATAATATGTCCTCGCATTACCGTTTTTGCTGTCTCCCAGTTTAGAGCGGGATTTGATCTATGTTCCAGATTGTCAGAAGAAAAGTGCGACCACCATTCTCCCAGCAAGTTAGTGAAATTCTCTTCTCTGACAAACGTGTCGGGGAATCTCCATAGATAATCGGAGCCCGTCTCAATTTTGTCCCTGGTCTCTAACACCAACGGGATATGGTCCGAGATCAGCATATCCTCAATTTTAATGTCTGTCATCTGTTGGATAAGCCTGGATGAAACAAAGAACATATCCAATCTGGACCACGACCCATGGGGGTGCGAGAAGTGGGTAAACTCTCTACCCAGTGGATTCACTAATCTCCACGCGTCAATTAACCCAGCTTCCCTTACTAAGCTTTCCAAAGCACTGTCTGCCCCTAATCCTCTCCCGGCCTGCCTTCTCATCTGTGTTTGAGATGTAGTGCGTCTGTCTTCCTCCTCCTTCATGACCGTATTAAAATCTCCTCCTATTAGTCTATTAATCCCGTTATCTAAAAGCAGTGTATTTTGTAGTTGTTGGAAGAAGGGTTTCTGTTTCCCATTAGGGGCATATATATTGTAAACATTAAAGGTGTCGTTTTGAATTTGTATCGTTATGTGGATTATTCTGCCTTCTTTATCCATCGAGGTAGACAGTATTGAGTGGGCTAGCGACTTGTGTATCAGGATCAAAACTCCCGCTTTTTTCTCTACTGCACCCGAACCGTAGATCTCGCCCACCCATAGCTTTTTGAGGCGGAAGAAATCCTCCGCGGCCAGGTGGGTCTCCTGGAGCAAAGCTATATCTACATGCAGCCTCTTGAGATGGCGCAAGACCATCATGCGCTTTGCCGGGGAGCGCAGACCCTTAACATTCCAGGAGGCCCACCTAACCATCAGAAGCCTCCCCTTGTAGGGCCCCAAATTTCCATGTCGCAGATGTCCATATGTGGTTAATACCGCCTGGTGTGACTGTAAGTGAGGTGTGACAGACAGAGATGATGTAACTTTTTAGAGACTCTTTTCCAAGGACATTTTCCATTTTTTTTCCCACCCTCTTCCCACCCTCCCCTTCCCAAATCACTCCAACTCCTTTCATCTTTCAAAGTCGGTGACTTCACTTTTTTCCTCAAGTGCAACCTACATTAATAGCTCCACCCCGCCTCGGCTTTCGACACCTCTGATAACACTTAATAAAATAACATCATAATATATTATAACTCCAACATTCTGCCCAAACAACATCAGCCACCGATTGGCGACCATCCCTTGTAAGATATTTTCAACAAATTTCCCAAGGGCCTCTTCTCAGAGGCACATTGGGTACACAATACATTTCTCACAATCCTTCCCAAATCCTCGCTTAGCATGGTTAGTCAAGAGGGTTCTACCAGTGTTTGAGTGAACTCAACCTTAAAGGAACCATGGCCGGATATCCTCTTCAGAGTTCTGTGGTGAATAAGGGTGTTTTGAACACGTTTGCGTCTATGTATCCATGGTCCTGTGAAATAAGCTTAGTCAAAGAGAAGAAAAGAAAGACCTCTCTTTAGTTTCTAAAATGTAACTTTTATTTGATTTTGTTAAAAGGAAACTATAGTTTGTTGCTGGCAATAGAACATACAGCAAAACCCTACACATTTTTTTACCAGGAAATTAAACACTTTAATAATAAAAATAAACACATAAACAGGTTCTCGAGTAAAAATACATTTATTTTATACATTACATGTGCAACATTTCAGCATCATGTGTTCATCCACACACAGGACAGGGTATTCCTATTAAGGGATATTTCACTTTTAATTCATCAAATGTAGTTTACGCTATTAAATGTCCGTGTGGGCTCACGTATATAGGGGAGACCACTCAACATGTGCAGGACAGAATTTCGCAGCACAAGTCCAACATCCGGTGCGAAAAGACAATATTACTTTACCACATCATTTTCTCACAGCCTGGACTTACACATTGGGACATTATGAGATCTCCAGATTTTTATAGTGGTATCTTTTTTATACTCTGATATCTAATAGTTGATGTCATGAATTTTAATGTTTCCCCTTTTTCATTGACGGTGAATTTTTTGTTTCATATTGGTGGAGGTAACTTTTCTATTACAAATTTGCTATTGAGTATCATATTTGCAATTTATCTCTAGCTAGTAGTGCGATATATAATCTTTTCTTCTATTTTTCCTTCCTTTTCACTTTGTTTTTTCCTCTCCTCTATCATTATAAATGCATTTGAACCACTTCTGGGTTCGGCGCGATCATGTGACATCTCACACGAATTGTTGATGAGAGAACGATCTGTTATCCCCTGTTGCGCATGCGCTGAGTGTTTTTGGCTATAAATGTACCGTTACACGTCGCAAGATTGCATTTGCAGTTTGCTGTGAAATCATGGATACATTGTTCCATTTGTACGCAGCCACAAAATGGTACAATGTGTCCATGATTTCACTGCAACGTACCTTAAGAAGTTGGTATTTTCTTGACAGTGCGCTATTCTCCCACAGTGTACAGTGCTTTCTTTGCGCCAGTATTCTTTGGTAAGTGTCATTATGACAGTCTTTTATTCCTTTTTGAGTATTTCTTTCTCTTATCTTTGTACCTAATGGGGAATTCTTCCACAGTAGCAGTGATGTTGATTACTTCGCCCTTCATTCATTTACAGCAGGACTTGTTCTTGTTGATGTTGATTATCCTCTTTTATTCTTTTTATGCTGCTCATGTGAATAATATATTGAGTCTAGAACCACAAGGAAGTTTTGCAAGACAAGAATTGTTTGCGGTTGGTACATAATACTTATTCTGTTTATCTTGTCAATACATGTTATGTATACTGACTGAACATATTGACATTGTATATTGTGTTTGTCATTATTGAGTCTTATGAAGGTCTGATGTAAGGCTGAAGTGTTGTACATGTGTTACATTTTTTGTCAAGCGACGCTGCCTTTTTCAATAAATTTCAGAAGCAAACCTTTTGTGCCAAGTTACTTATAACACACAACAGAAGAACGACTTAAGTCTGATTATGTGAAAATACAAAACTTTTTATTTTTAACAATATTAAGACAAGGGAAAAGTCAAGGTGAATGCACATGGCAGGGAGGCCATGAGCAAGGTGGGGGAATTCATACAGTACAGATCAAAAGTTTGGACACACCTTCTCTGATTCAAATAATGTTTATTAAAGTTTTCAAGATAACAAGAAAATCAGATCAAATCATATAAAGATAGAATATAATACAGTATATGGGGTTAAGACACATTTGAGTAACAAATAAAACAAGTTAGGAATACAAAAAAAAACAAAATTGTCTGAAGAGTATAAATATTAATAGCAGTCCCAAGATAATCATTTTATTAAACAGTACTATCTTTAGATTAAGTTATCATCTATTATAAAATAATATATGATCTTAGCAAAACAAAATAAAATTAAAACAAATATAACTAGCTACTAGCCAGAAAAAGAAACAAGTAATATATATAACAACAAATCAAAGAAAATAAAGGAGTTACCAAACACCAACACGAAATAAGATTAAATATGTCAAAAATGTCTGTAATATAAAAGGTATATTATACACATATATGGCGCAAGGAGAGATAAACAGCCCCCATAGAGTGCCCAGGTACCAACAACTATTTCTGCAAGTCATAAAAGTAAATAAGCTTTTACCAATGTCAATGGAATATGGGATCTACCTTGCTATAAATTTTGTCCAGAGGTCCCACTTATTATAGAATTTATGTAGAGCACTGTGTTTCATTGAGTAAACAAACTCTAATGACTTTTGCACATTTATAGTCTCAATGATGTCCTGTACAGTAGGAACCACTGGCTGCCTCCAATAAAGAGCTATAGAGCTTTTAGCTGCCACTAGAATATGAATTAACAGTGGTCTACAGGTTTGTGGAAACTTGTCAATTTCAAACAAAAGAAGTATTAATTCTGGAGTAATTTCAATATTAAGAGCAAATACTGAATTAATCAATACCTGAATTTCTTGCCAAAAGTTACGTAAATATGGACATGTCCAAAATATATGGTACATATCACCAAGTTTTCCACAAAGTCTCCAACATTGGTCAGAATTATTATAGTCAATAATATGCAATTTAAATGGAGTCATATACCAACTAGTAAGAATCTTGTAATGCGATTCCATAAAAGAGACACATGCTATATTTTTATAGAAAATAGATAAGGATTTTAATACTTTTTCCTCAAACTGAGAATCCGTAGACTTAAACTTATTTTTCCAAACATCAATGAATTTTAAAGAACCAGGTTATGTGTCTTCATTGAAGATCACATAAAATTTTTTAGTTTTCCATTTATGCAAATGCTCTGAATTTTTCAAAATGGTCATAATATTACTTGGAAGATGTAAATATAATAAATAATAAAGCTTTATTTATATAGCGCCAACATATTCCGCAGCGCTTCACAATGTAGGGTTAGCGTACAGAAAATATACAGTAAGTAATCACAATAGAGAACAAATAAAGTACAATCATTGGATACAAAAACAATAGGCATAGAATCAATGTGGAAAAAAAATACAATAAATAAAGCAAGAAATGAAGGTGACCCTGCTCAGAAGAGCTTACAATCTACAACGGGATAGGGGTTGTGCAAGGTGCCGGGGCTTATTGCACTGGTGGTCCAGGCATCTTGAGGAAATGGGGTATAGGGCTAAGCTTACATGAATGGTCATCAGTCTGTGTAGACCTTTATGGTTTGGTGGAGTTTGTAGAAGAATAATGTCCAGAGGATAGCCCATTCACTGTCTACAGTACAATGGACATGTTAGGGAGTATGATAGGCCGCCTTAAAAAGATGTGTCTTTAGGGATCGTCTGAAGCTATGCAAGTTGTGGATAGTCCTGATTTCTTTGGGTAAAGCATTCCAGAGGTTTGGTGCAGCTCTGGAAAAGTCTTGGAGCCGGGAGTGGGAGGATCGGATTAGTGCAGATGTTAGTTGAAGGTCATTTGAGGAACGTAGAGAGCGGGTGGGGTGATAGACAGAGATGAGGGAGGAGAGGTAGGGGGGAGCTGCACTGTGAAGAGCTTTGTGGGTGAGAACAAGCAATTTGAATTTGATCCTGTAGTATACGGGCAGCCAGTGCAATGACTGGCACAGAGCGGAGGCACCTGAGTAACGATTGGCCAGATGGGTGATCCTGGCTGCTGCATTAAGGATGGACTGGAGAGGAGAAAGTCTGGTGAGGGGGAGGCCGCTTAATAGAGAGTTGCAATAGTCAAGGCGGGAATGGATTAGGGCCACGGTGAGGGTTTTTGTTGTTTCCAGGGTGAGAAAGGGGCGGACTCTAGAGATATTCTTCAGGTGTAAGCGACAGGAGCGGACGAGAGATTGCGTGTGGGAGGAGAAGGAGAGATCGGTGTCAAATATAACACCCAGACAGCGAGCTTGCTGTCTAGGCGTTATCGTGGTGCCGCACACTGAGAGAGAGATGTCCGATTTAGGGAGGTTAGTGGATGGGGGGAGCAGAAGAAGTTCAGTTTTGGAAAGGTTTAGTTTCAAATAGAGAGTGGACATGATATTGGAAACTGCAGCTAGACAGTCATTGGTGTTCTTTACTACCGCAGGGGTAAGGTCAGGGGCTGAAGTGTATAGTTGAGTGTCATCAGCATAAAGATGGTACTGGAAGCCAAATCTGCTGATGGTCTGTCCAATCGGGGCCGTGTAGAGAGAGAAGAGGAGAGGGCCAAGGACTGAACCCTGAGGGACCCCAATAGTGAGGGGAAGAGGGGGGGAAGTGGAGCCAGCAAAAGATACACTGAAAGAGCGGTCAGAAAGATAGGAGGAGAGCCAGGAGAGAGCAGTGTCCTTTATGCCAATGGAGTGCAGCATAGAGAGTAGGAGCTGATGGTCGACAGTGTCAAAAGCTGCAGAGAGATCAAGGAGAATAAGCAGAGAGTGGTCACCATTACGTTTTGCTGTCAGAAGGTCATTGGTCACTTTGATGAGGGCAGTTTCTGTGGAGTGAAGGGGGCGGAAACCAGACTGTAATGGATCTAGAAGAGAGTGAGCGGAGAGGTAACGGGTGAGGCGGGAATAGACCAGGCGCTCCAGGAGTTCAACAGTAGACTTGTTCAAAATTTTTTCTAACAGCTTCCAAGTTCTCTTTTCCGTTGTTTTAAGATTAAATTGTTTGGCCAAAAGTTCGAATGATTTTAACTCACCATTAGTAAATAAATCTGCAATATTTTGAATACCCTTGGATTTCCAAGTATCAAAATGAAGTCTAGATGAAAATGCCCCCAGAATGTCTACTGTCAAGTCTAGATGAAAATGCCCCCAGAATGTCTACTGTCATCCAATCAATACTTTCAGGTGGGAATGTTTTCCTAGAAAGAACTGCAAATTTCCTCCTCCTTAGGTAGTCGCTTGGCAATGTCACACAAATAAGCCACCACCAGGTCAGTAAATTTAGCATTAGGGAAATTCAACTCCTCCAGAGCCACCCAAGTAGGTTTAGCCAAAGAACTCCAAAATTTCTGACTCAACAACAGTGGCTTGATAATATGCAGAAAGGTTGGGAAGACCTAAACCTCCATTATTTCTATGTTTTATCAAAATAGATCTTGCTACCCTCGGTTTAGTTTTGCCCCAAATAAAGTTAAGTAACTGCGTTTGGAGTTTTTGTAATAATTGTTTTTTAATAGGGTTTGTACAGTTCTAAAAATATACAGGAGTTTTGGTAATTCAAACATCTTATAGGAATTTATTCTTCCCAACCAAGATAATTCCATCCTAGACAGATGTAATAAATCTTTTTGAAGTATATTATACATATCAAGAACATTTTGATTAGCACAATCTTGAATTGGTTTCGTTAATTTAATACCTAAATATGACATAGAATCCAATTGCCATTGAAAACCAATTTCTCTCTTCAATATTTGTAATAACTCAGAATCCAAATTATGGCAAAGGACTTGTCTTTTACTCATATTAATTTTGTAAAGAGATACCCCAGCAAATTGATGAAAAATGTCTAAGAGCTTCCTGACCGAGCCCAGTGGATCAGTCAACGATAGTAATATGTCATCTGCAAATAGTGAGATTTTATACTGTCTCCCATTGATTGGAATGCCCCTTATCCCATCATCCATCCTGATCCTCTCAGCAAGAGGCTCTATAAAAAGATCGAACAGAGACGGGGACAAGGGACACCCCTGTCTTGTACCATTGGAAAGATGGAATCTTCCTGATAAGAGACCATTACTTAACACCCTCGCGGACGGTTTCGAATAAAATGCTCTAATGAGATTCAAAACAGTACCCCAAAACCAAATTTTTCCAAAGTATGGAATAAGTAGCTCCACTGGACCCGGTCAAACGCCTTCTCAGCATCAATTGAAATATAAAGGGCTGGGATACCTGTTTTCTCTGTATGTGACAGAAGATTAATTGTTCGTCTTGTGGCATCCTCCGCCCCTCTATCCACAATAAAACCCACCTGGTCTCTATGAATAATGTGGGGAATAACCTTTTGAAGTCTGGTAGCTAAGGCCTTTGCTAAAATCTTTATATCCGAATTCAAGAGAGAAATGGGCCTATAGTTAGCAAGTAAATCTCTTTCACCCTTTTCGTTATAAATAACAGAAATTGTAGCTTCCTGCATTTCTTCTGGTATGTCCAAACCTACAGATACAGAATTAATAAATTTTGTGATATATGGGGTTAATATTGAAGAAAACGTCTTATAGTATTCATTAGGAATACCACCAGGGCCCGGGGCCTTGTTATTTTTAAGGGAATGGATAGAAGCAACCATTTCATTACTAGTATATGGGGAGTTTAAGTAAACTATATCGTCTTCCGATATTGCTGGAAAGACAACGGAGTCCAGAAAAGATTTAATTGTATCACTTGTAATTTGAGGTTCTAGTATATTGTCTTTGAGATTATAAAGATCTCTATAAAATTCCTCAAATAATCTCGATATGTCTCTAGGAGTCTTAAATATTTTGTTGGTTTTATCTTTAATTTGGAGAATTTTAGTCTTAGATCTTTCCAATTTAATTCTTTTTGCGAGGAATTTAGAGGGTTTGTTCATTTGATGATAAAAGTTTGACTTAGAATGTAAAATGAATTTTTCATACTCATTAGTGACAATAGACCTAAGTTCCACCCTAAGGTCCAAAATGTTTTTCTGAGTTTCAGATGAAGGCATAAGGGCTTGAGAACGTTCCAGATCTTTAATTTGATTAATAATATCGTCTGTTTTTTTTTTATTTTTGTCTATGAATTCTCGCATTTAATTGTATTAACGACCCTCTAATCACAGCCTTATGGGCTTGCCACAAAGTAGAAATAGACATACCATCAACATCATTTTCTTTGAAATAATTTTCCAAATCTAATTTAATTTTAAGACTATGTTCTGGGTGATTCAGCAGAAAAGTATTAGCCCTCCAAGGTTTGTTTGGAAAATGGTTACTTAAGACTTGAAATGTAACTGGAGAATGGTCCGTCCAAACCCTAGGGTGAATAACAACTTGTTTAATTTTATGAAGAGTAAAGATATCTGATAGGACCAAATCTATTCTAGAAAAAGACCCGTGAGAGCTAGAATAGAACGAATACTCAATCGAGGAGGTGTTAAGACACCTAAAGGCATCATAAAGTTCCTGAGCATTAATCCAAGAATCCAGGGTAACATTAACAGATCTCCCCTTATTTGATGAATCCAATAAAGGATTAGGAATAGCATTAAAATCACCGAATATTAAAAGTGAGCCCTTCTGGTGATCCCTTATTAATGAAATGAGTCTATTCAGAAAACTGATCTGGCCTTTATTTGGGGCATAAACTGTAACTAAAGTGAAAAGGACATTATTAAGTTTACAAATAACTAATAAATATCGTCCATCAGGGTCAGCTATAACTTTCAATTCCTCATAAATGACTGAATTTTTAATAATCAAAGCCACACCTGCCTTCTTTTTCTCTTTATTGGATGACAATAACACTGTTGGGAAAAAATTATGGGTAAATTTAGGGATTTTCTCTAGTGCAAATTTTGTCTCTTGTACTCCAATAACATCAGCATGGTGTCTCTGTATGTCCCTTCACAAAAGATATCGCTTTTGAGGTGAATTTAAACCATTGACATTGGTAGATAAAAAATTTATTGTCATCCTGGATATTGGTCGCTTTTCACCAGACTATAAGAACCCAAGACCTCCAAGTAGGCCACTCCCATCACACCACAAGTGAATGCAAAAAATAAAACAATCATGTCAGCATATAAAGGCAACTCCTATTTAATAAAAATTATAAACTTTATAAACAAATAACTAAATACCAATAGAAAAAAAAACCTTAACAGGAGAGACTATATAAAAATCCTCCCTCAAAGGCTAACGATCTTGGCCCTAATTAGAGCTCCATGTGTATTGCGAACCAACAAAATGTTTTCCAGAAACTAAAATCACGCCCTCAAACCTCTTTCTCAATGTGAGTCGTTGGAATACTTAATTCTCTGAAAATCTTCAAACCATCTTCCAAATCAGAAACCGTAAAGGTCTTCTGCTTAAATTTGAAAAATATATTATTAGTAGGATGAACCCAACGATAAGAAATGTCAGATCTTCTAAGAGCATCAGTTAGGGGCCTAAAAGCTCTCCTCCTTTTCAGCGTTTCATTAGATAAATCAATAAATACTTTTAAATCTCTGTATGGAGATGGAAGTGAACCATTTTCTCTAATTGACTCCATAAGTCTTTCCTTAGTTCTATAAAACGAAAATCTAGCAATGACATCTCTGGGTTTCTCTTCAGATATAAATGAAGGTTTAGGTAATCTGTGGACCCTCTCTAAAGAGTACTCCACTTCTGGTAAGGAAGGTAAGGCTTTCTTCACTATGGTTTGAACATGGGACATAAGATCTATACTATTAATTGTTTCAGATATTCCACGAAATTTTAAGTTACTTCTCCTATCTCTATCTTCTCTGTCAATCCATTTGTTACGCAAAAATTTGACCTCCTCTTTAAGTTTGTCCTGTTCAAGTTGCATGGCTCTAGTGTTTTCTATAAGGGTTTCCACCTCCCTTTCCGTTCTCTCTGATCGTGATGCAATATGTGCCATAGATGTTTTAATATCCTCCAAATCAGCTTTAAGGGATCTATTATAAGTTTTAAATAAATTGTGAAAAAATTGTTTATCTAAAGGCTGCCCTGTTGTATAATCAAATGAAAATTCCTGATCTGAGGAATCTCCTCTCGCCCTCCGTTTCGCAGGACTAGATGATACGGGTGAATCAGCCTCTGAACCTGAATCCTCCTGTAAGTCATTATTAAGATGAGATTTACCTTTACTCGAACCCCCCATCTCTTTCCTTTTAGACAGACTAGGACCAGACTCTTTAATGACTGATGTTGATGTTAGATTAACCTGAGTCGATGGAGTTTGATCCATCCGATTATCCAATTCTGAATCAGTCAGTGTATGTTTAACATTAGAACTGTTTTTAGATTTTGGTGGCATTGTGTAAGAGAAAATACTATAATAATATTCAATATAAAGAGGTCTTCTCTACAGAAACTATATATGTAAAGTATAGTATAATATAATAAGTGTCAGCCTTGACCCCAATGTGAGTCTAATACCGTTTCCAAGTATTCAGATAAATAGAAGTTACTATGCTCACACTTATATCTAAACAGTATTATTTTAAAAATAAAATGAATAATGTCAGTGTCCAAAAATCACTATAACAGTTCCATAGACATTACTAATTGACTGACAGAAAAGAAGAGAGAGGAAAGGAAAGAAGAAGAAATAAGAAAAATACAAAGAGTTAAAAAAAGAAGAAAAAATATAAGAAGAAACGGATCCAGATCCAGAGTCTGCGTAGCTGGAGATCGTAGGAAGCCCTCCGGCTTCACTTGCTTGAAGAATCTGTTATGCACCACCTCTCCGCACGATGAGGAAGCCAGAAGTAATATAGAAATATTTGTCCAATAGGAAATCCAGACTGCAGCACTGATCTCCTAGGAGACTGTAAACAGCAGAAATCCCAGGTGCTTAAATGTGGTGCAGATCTAATGACACATGCGATCTGTATAAACAACTGCTTCACAGATGGGATAAAGCCCACATACTCCTCCACGGTATGTAGCTTGAGAGCGCTGCAGGTCTAACCACCTGATTTTCCTTTGAAAGCGTCGTTCACAGCACCGCAGCAGAGACACACAGTAGAGATAAGCAACAGCTGTTAATGACAGTCGGCACTACTTCAGGGCAGGAGATCACTCCGCCAGAGCTTCAGATAGTGATGATAAAATAGTTCCTCTCCTGGTTATAGGCAGTAAAGCACAATTAAATAAGGGTGTTAAGAAAAAGAAAAAAAAAATTCCTATACACCCAGAAAGGACATTAGAGAGTAAACTATACAGAGAATATTATAATAATGACCAAATTACTGACTAAATGGTCATGACAGGAATGTGTAATACACATAGGACCTGTTCTGTCAGTCAGAGAGATATAACTCTGAATCAGAGAAATAAGCTGAAAATAATCTCTGTCACATCTGGGAAGAATCCAGAAATCAAATTAAACAATGGACACCAGAATAAAATTCAGTCCAGTGACACAAATGGTTGTGACAGGAGAAATGGTTATTCAGAAGGTCTGGCCTTTCAGTCAGGGAGAAATAATCCAGAGGAAAGTCAGGGTCACCTGACAATTAACACTTGAATAGTAGTAGTCCCAAATAAAGTTATTATGGAATAAAGTGTAAATATAAGTCACCTCCAACAAGTAGAAGGGAAAGAGGGAACCAGATGAAAATGTCTCCTCAGGGTTTAAACATGGATCCCAGGCTCAGCATTGGATCCAAGCGAATTCTGAAGCGATTTTACCTCTGAAAAGATCAAAACGTATCCCATGTGTTCTTGAAGTTGGTATAGACGCTTTTTGGAAAAATAGCCTTAAAAAAGGCTAATTTCCCAGTCACTATAATAAGGCACAGGAGCTCCAAAATTCCTGTCACCTTGTGGAGGATAAATTATATCTTATCTATTAATCTTAGTTTTTATACTCATATAGCATTAAATGAAACAATAAGTTTTTCCCTTAACCTAGTATCCAATAGCTATATCTCTCCCTCTCTTATTCCCTTTCCTCTTCTCTCTCTCTATGTCTTTCTCTCTCTCTTTCTTCTCTCCCTCTCATCCATGAACCAAAGTTATGTGTAAACAAAGTGTCTTTCAGATGGATGTGTGAAGAGAAGATACAATGTGGAGAGGTGCCCAGGAAACTAAGGAGCTGATTGGTCACTACTGTGCCGGTTCCAGATTGTACCATGGGAAGCTAGAGATATTCTGCATACCAGAGGCCAAGAGAAGACATCATGACGTGACAAAGGATGGACTCAACACAGAAGACAAAAGACTAATTATTACTAACAGAGATATATGTATTAGCCTAACTCCACCTAACTCCCATCTAATCCCACCTTGTCCTGGCCAATTCACGCCTAGTCTCTAGACTATAAAATGCTGTGTACCCGGAAATAAAGGGCAGTTGCTGTGTATATCTTGCCAATGCTATTAAAGCACCGAACATGATTTAAGTTTAAATCGGATAATCAGTCTGATTTTATACTTATTTGGTACCGCATGTTCATAGTCTAATTTGGAATGACTGGTGAAGGAGTGTATTGTCGCTACGACCCCGACAATTTGGCGCCGCAACGTGGGGCGTGGCCAGTGATTCGTGACCCCCACGGACCCGTGCTCGGATGCCCCTGGATGATACCCGTATCGGCTGACCTCAAGGACTGATCAACCTTCAAACACGGTAAGTGGAGATCACATTCATATGTGTCGCCCTTACTGTGTCTCAGCCGTTATTGGTTAATCTGAAGGTGTCTTTGGGTCCGGGGGGGGTGACCGGTCGAGTGGTGAGACCAAGCGCGATCCAGTGCCACGCTCTGAACCAGCAACTGTGAGAGACGTCGCCTCCTGCGCGTCCTCGTGTGAACACCACGCCTCCTCCACCGGTCATTGTTCCTCATCCATTAACCCTGCCTGTGACTGTCAGTAGCCAGTGATTCAGATAGAAAGGTTAAAAGCATCTCAAGTTTCACAGACTGGGGCCGGCACTGTGAGAGAAAAAGTGAAAGGAGACGCACACATGATGTTATATAGAATTCAGGGATAAGCACATGGTGTACTAGGTTCTGTGCTTATGAGACGGTGACTCGAAAGTCCGAGTGCGTTGTGTACGTAGTTCCGCACTCACGAGAAGACTGAGGGGGGCACGTGGTGTAGTTTGTTCCGTGCCTGTGAAGGATTATGAACACGTAGTGTATTAGCTCCGTGGCTTATGAGTTAGAGATAAAGAGAAGGGTCTCTTTCAGAACTGTCGTTTGAAGCAGTTCTGAAGCCCTCAGAATACCGTGGCAAGGCGATCTGTAAGCACCAAGGAGTTAGGACGACTTTAATAGTGTCCTGTGGTGTCGTGCTTAGGTACTGGAATTGCTAGAGACACGTTGTGTACCTGGATCCGTGTTTATTAGTTGTACTTAAGTGCTGAGAGCGTGGTTAGGTGGATTGTAAGGGATCTGGTGTTGATCGCTGTTACCAGCGTCCTAACTGCAGTAGGGACGTAGTATTCTGTGAATCATGTTGCGTCATTTTCAGCAAAAAAGGTCCGTGCCCCATAGATTAAATGAAGATGCTGTGGAAATGAGAACACTGGTAAAATCACGGGAAGGGTAAGAAGGCAGTTAAGAATGTGGACAGGTTGTACAAGCACGCAGGATTGTCTTTGTCAGGGAGGTTACAGCCCTCCATGTGAAATGATTCTATCCAGAGAGAAAAAGGCAAGTTGAAAGACAGAGGGTTGCTAGGTCAAGTGCAGGCTCATCTACGGGTAGCACGAAGCCTGCAAAGTGAGGGATAAAAAGAGGTTGATGGAGAGGATCAGATGATGTAGAGCCCGTATTTAGTTACAAGATGTCTCCGAATGTAATCTTGCGGATTGTAAAATGGCCGCCATGCCATTGTTATTGAGTACGCTATCCCAGCCACCACCCTATAATGGCGGTGATATGAGGTCCTCGGATGTGTGGGTGTGTCCTGTTTGTGGCGAGCAGAATCTGGCACAGGGCAGTCTGGGCCTTGATATGCAGACCCTAATGAACACTCCAGCCTTCCGGGCGACACTGTGGGCGAGAAGCCAAGCCATAGGTCCCACTGATTTATAGGATGATGATGATGACTGAGCCCCCTTTCCCCCTCCCCCATCTCTTTCTCCGGTACCATCCAGCTTGATCTCTAACGCTCTGCTGCAGCCGCTGGACCTGATACAGGCTCCTCAAATCCCCTCCCATGTATGAAGTTCAGGCTAGCCTGTGCTTACTCAACCGTCCTACAAAATGCTGTGCAGAAATAATTATTATATCAGATTTGGATTTAACTAGGCTATATGCAGTGTGTTCAGATGCAGAAAATGCCTTAGGTTAAATAAAATGTTTTTAGTCTAGTAGAAAGGGTTAAGTGAGGTTTGTAATGTCCAAGAGACATTTCATTGTTTTGTATGTCTGTTATCTGTATGACTTTACTTGTACTCCTGTGTTTTCAGCTCTGGGAGGGGGTACGAGCGAGGCTGGGTTCCTTTTTACATGCTTACAGCAGTTTTCCGTAATATTGAGGTTCTTTCCTTAGATGAATAACTAAAGTTTTTCTGGAGCCTAGAGGGAGGGGAGGAGGTGAGCTGCTTCGTAGGCATTAGCTTGTAGCTCAAGGTCAATATATTGTAGTGAGGAATAAACTACCCCCACGTCTCTCCCTAAGATTTTTCTTAAAGCAGTTCCTAGTTTCAGAATGGTTGAAGTAAATTAGAGTGAGGTGTATATAATCTTATGGAGATTATTCTGTTTATTGAAGTCACACCGACTGCCACTACACTCTATTCACGGTCCGTCTATCAATATAGTTTACTATTCTTCCTGTCATGGAAAGCTCTTGAAGTTATAAAGAGTAAATGAAAAGTTAGATATTAAGCCACGGGTCTCAGATAATGGCTAGAATTGTTAGTTGTATATAGCTACAAGTGTGAAACAGTTAATCAAATTTGTGAGCTCTATTTGGGAGAGAAAGATTTCTTTTTTTCTGTGTGAGTTTCAGAATTCCTTATCTAAATAGCTGTCTGCGCATATGACCTTGTGAAAGCCTGCTTCTGTAGGAAGGAGGGGAGGGAGAGAGCCAGTGAAGGGTGGAATTTGCAGGATGCCTGACATGAACACTGGAGTCTTACCCGTCTTTTCAGGGATTCTGAATGGCAAAGATGGATTTTTCACATTTATGGTAATTGGGTACTAATAATAATAGTAATCAGATTTTTATTGATTTATATGAGTGAATGTTGTCAATTTTCTCACGAGATCTGTCCAGGGTGCAGAAGCCATAGTCCTCCTGGATTTTTCTGAACTCTTCTTTCAATTGCTAAAAAAGAAATAAAAAGTAAAATCAAGTGGCTTGGACATGAAGCCGAGAGGACGCTTCTTTGAAGAGCTCCTGTACCCTCCGGCTTTATCAGCCCATAATTAGCCCACATCAACCTGAAAACGATCTGGCATGAAGGGAAAGACTGGGCTGAGATCCCAGGCATCTAGAGAGACCGGCCCGAGCCCCAGGGGAGCGGACATCACCAGATATCTGTCGGCGCCCAACAGCACAGGCAGCGCGGGCAAGAAGCCGGGAGCTGCAGTAATGGCGTCGGAGAAGATCGCTTCCGCCATGCCCCCACCGCAGGGAAGAGGAGCGGGAACGTCGGCAGCGGCGCCTCGCCGCCCCGCTGCCTCAGCTACTAAGTGCATAAACGGAGGGAGAGTGCAGGACCCAGCGCAGAAGAAGGCACAGAGTTCCAGGAGCCTGGGAGTCGGGAAGGTACAGTGCATGGGTGAGCTGCAGGGGAATACTTCTCCCTCCCCCTCTCCCTCTCCCCCTGGACTATGTCCACAGGAGACGGCTCATGTGGAGCCTGTACATGCAGCGATGACTGCACCCCTGTCCCCAGGGTATGTGCATTCCCCTTGCGTGTCAGGGAATGCGTATGAGGATATGGAAGGGGACACTGAGACCCTTGGGAATCTGGGGCCAAGGAGTGAGTTGCAATGCCCCCCTCCCCTTACACAGGGAGATAGTGTGTCCCTGGAGCCCATAGATGTTGGGGACATTAGTGCACGGCTGAGTACTATGCCCACTAAAACAGACATGGAGCGTTACATCCAGCGGTTGGAGGCAGTCTGTAGAGGGGAGATAGGCACCCTAAAAGAGGACGTCTCCGTTATTCAATCTAATGTTAACACCATTGAGGCCGCGGTGGAGAAGCTTTCCTCCCAGGTCCAGGCTCAGCAGCAGCTCCTTGATCTTCATACCGGAACTTTTGATTTACTTTTGGATATGATGGAGGATGCTGAAAATAGAAATCGACGTAATAACATTAGAATCCGTGGTCTGCCAGAATCGGTTGAGCCACGGGATCTGGTTTCTGCCCTCCACCGTGTCTTTAACTCCTTACTGGACAGAGAGGCGGACATGCACATAGAAATTGATAGAGCCCACCGTTCCCTGGGTCCAAGGAGACCAGATGTAGACAAGCCGAGAGATGTCATCTGCCGCATTCATTACTTCCGCATAAAAGACGATATTATGCAGCGAGCTCGGGGTCATGACTCCATAGAATTCAATGGGGCGGAGATTATGCTCCTAGCTGACCTATCCCGCATCACCCTGGCTAAGCGACGTGCACTTCGCCCTCTGCTGGATGTCCTCAGAGACAGACGCATCCTGTATAGCTGGGGATACCCTTTCCAGCTCCAGGTGCGAGGAGAAGGGAACATGACCATTCTGAGATCTCTGGCAGATTTACGGGACTTCACGGCTGCTTTGTACCTGCCGCTGGTGGAGCTGGGCGAATGGCCTCGGCTCTCCACCTTCACCTTGGGGGGTCCGGGTCGTGTGGGGGCACCCCGAGCTGAGCTGCCGAGTAAGAGGAAGAGATCCAGACGACGCCGGCACGGATCTCCTGTTCGCCCGGGAGACGCCTGAAGACCATCGCCACTTTCACCCTTTATTTTTCTCTTTTCTGAAAGACTGCCGCCCTATTTGATTGTGAAGTATCCTCTCCTGTGTTTGGGGGGACATACAGTATGTCTCCTCTTAGGGGTTTAGTGACCAATCCTACAATATGTGTTGGAGGGGATCACATGCGGGAGCTCGTGTGATTATTATTAGATACCGGTTGTGCGTGTGCGTACATCAGGTTTATGGGGCTCTCACATGGGATCATCCCTCACTTCTTTTTCATGTTAATGCTATATTGATAACATAGTAGTTGCTTGATTTGACATGGCTATGTTTACAGGTTTATTTCATTTCCTTTTTCTTAGTAGGCTGTTGGCCGGAGGGGTGCTGGTGGCTCTATGTTCAACCAAACCCCACGTTAGGTCGTGTCGAAGACACGGTTGTTCAGAGTCTTCTCTGACCTGCTTAGTTTTTGTTGAGCCTGAAGGTTCAGACACTTTAGGCTCCTCAGACGGACTACTACTCTCCGTCTGATTATACTTTTATGTTCCTACTCTATTTTTTGTTTATTTCCTAGTTTTTTCCTTATACCCCTCTTTTCCCCATTTTTTCCACTTTTCCTCTCTCCCCTCCTTCCCTTGATCTACACCTTTCCCCCTTCTTTCTTGATCTGACTGTGGGGTAGAGCTTGGGGGCATATATGGCGTCGCTACAGATGTGTTCCCTGAACGTCAGGGGATTTAATGTCCCTGAAAAACGTTCCAAAATTTTATATCAAATGCATAAAACAAGAGTAGAGATTCTTCTCCATATGGTGTTGGACCGTGCCCTTGACTCCTCATCTGGTGGATCGGCGGTGCCGCCTTCACAGCTGGAGAGCCTAAAGCGTATGTTGGTGTCCTTGCGATTGGTGGATGTGTGGCGGGTTATGCACCCCTCAGATAAAGATTACACCTTTTTCTCTACAGCCCACAATTCCTATAGCCGGATCGATTACTTTCTGGTGAGTCATGGACTCCTGTCATATGAACCTCGAGCGACCATTGAAGTGTCGGTATGGTCGGACCATGCTCCCGTGATGCTGTCCCTCCGGCTTCCGGACATGTACAGGAAAGAATGGACCTGGTCTTTGAACCCGGGCTTATTAAAAGAACCTTCTTGTCTGGAGGCGGTACGGACAGCGGTCTCGGAATTTTTTACTGTACATGACAGTGACCCCACGGCTCTTCCTCATCAATGGGAGGCGTTGAAGGGAGTTATCCGGGGTGTGCTCATTCAACACGGAGCCCGCCTGAAAAGAAACAGATCTGAGGCTATTGCTGGACTGCTGTCCCGGATTCAGACCTTAGAGACTACCCACAAAAGAACAAGAGATACACAGGTATTGGCCGATCTCCTACGGGCCAAGACGGACCTGACTGAATTGCTTGACACCAGATTGGCGAGACAGAGAGACCGTTTCCGCCGCTATTTATACTAATACGCTGACAAACCAGGAAGGGCGCTTGCGAGATTCTTACACCCAAGGGCCCCCACCACATTCATCCTTAACATAAAAACAGGTCCGGGTGCTGTGGTCCATTCCCCCGAAGAGATAGTAGACGCCTTCCGACTCTATTATGACTCGCTATACAATCTTAAAGGCCCCCTAGCGGACATGCCTGACGGAGAGTTTCAGACGAGGGTGGAAGAGTACGTCCAGGGGACACCGCTCCCTCCTCTATCGGAGGTTGAGGCGGAGACATTAGAAGAAGCCGTAACAGAGGAAGAGATCTCTGACACCATTAAGTCTATGGCAAACGGGAAGAGCCCCGGGCCGGATGGCTTTCCGGCTCATTTCTATAAGCTTTTCATAGACTTACTCTCACCTTTCCTGACTAAATTATTTAATTCCATCTCGGGGACTTGCCCTTTCGCCCCTCAGACATTACTAGCAACAATAGTGGTTATCCCCAAACCGGACAAAGACCCGGGTCTGTGCGCCAATTACAGACCCATATCCCTCATCAACACCGACGTAAAGATTTTTGCCAAGATCATAGCAGGTAGGCTGGGTCCTGCTCTCACGAAGGCTATTCACAATGACCAAGTGGGCTTTGTGCAGCATAGAGAGGCCAGGGACAATACGCTTAAGACCCTGCTCCTGACCTCTTACTTGAGCTCGGGTAGGATCCCAGCCTGCTTGTTATCCATTGACGCAGAAAAGGCGTTTGATCGCCTAGGTTGGCCTTTTCTCCGGGCTTCTTTGGAGCAGTTGGGGCTTGGGACCGGTTTGTTGGGAAAGATTTTCGCTCTGTACAATAACCCGACTGCCCGCCTTAGGGTGAACGGTGTTCTCTCGACCCCCTTTGCGATACGCAATGGCACCAGGCAGGGTTGCCCTTTGTCTCCTCTCCTCTATGTTATAGCCATGGACCATCTGGCGGTGGCTCTCCGCACCTCGCCCGATATCCAGGGTGTACGGATCGGACAGCATGAATTCAAACTTTCATTATACGCAGATGATTTACTCCTTTATGTTACAAATCCGATAATAGCCTTCCCAGTGCTCATTAGGGAGTTTCGGAGGTTTGGAGAGGTTTCAAATTTTAGAGTTAATTATACTAAAACAGAGGCACTTAACATTTCCCTGCCAGGTGCCGTGGTAGCGCAACTACGGGAATCCTTTTCCTTCAAGTGGAAACCCGCTTCATTAAAGTATTTAGGGGTACTGCTCTCAGCAGACCTAAATGACTTGTATGAATTGAATTATGCTCCGCTCTTGAAAAGAACGGTTTTGGACTTGGCGAAATACAACAGGCCTCAGTTGTCCTGGTTTGGACGAATGAGTGTCATTAAAATGGATGTGTTACCCCGGTATCTATACCTTTTTCAAACCACTCCGATTGCCGTCCCGGACAGTTTTTTCCAACGCTTATAATCGGCTATCAATGCCTTTGTGTGGGGTGCTAAGAGACCTCGGA